>CM057454.1:779342500-779375000 GCA_016271365.2 Neoceratodus forsteri
ACAAAGTTTTTACCAGTTATAGCACTGATGATCTGGGGTGATTGGTTTTCTTTTAATGGCTGTGTGTAGTTTGATGAAAAAGTTTTAAAAGCAGAACATTCACTTCTGCTGGCTAGACCAGAACACATGACAGAAAACAAAATACTGAATTAGAGCTATTCAGTGGAGGCCAGAACATCAGGCTCCTATCTAGCACTTGCTGAATCAGTCAGTGGTCCCGGACACAATGTTACATGGGACATCAGGTACTGTAGGAAAAGAGAATAAACCATGCTAACACAGTAATCCCTAGGGATCATAAAACTACCATATAACTAGCAGGATAATTTAGAATTAAAAAAATTATAGCAAACAAAAGGAAGGACACACGGGACTACACAGAATCAAACACTGCACAGCATTTTTTTTTTTTTTTTTTTTTTTTGCAGATTTTGATCACTACTCATAGAAACAGAAGTTGACAGAGATAAGGACCGCAAGGCCCATCCAGTCTGCCCATTTTTCTACTCTTATGAATGTGCCCTAGACCTTTATCTCCGTCAATGGCCTATCTATTCATACTCATCTGTATCGCACCCTTATGCCTATCCCATGCCTGTCAGAAGCCCTGCACTGCATTCATATCCACCACTTCCTGAGGTAGGCTGTTCCATGCATCCACCACCTTTCTGTGAAAAAGAACTTCCTCATATTACCCCTTAATTGGCATCCTCTAATCTCATGCTGTGTCCTCTTGCCTTGCTATTTTTCTTATATTGAAACATGTTAGACTCTTTCACATTGTTAAAGCCCTTAAGATGTTTGAATGTTTCAATCATATTACCTTTCTCCCTCCTTTGCTCTAAAGTATACATATTGAGCTCTGTTAATCTGTCCTCATACATTTTCTGATGCAGTCCCTGCACCATTTTGGTTGCCCTCCTCTGGACTGTCTCATTTTGTTAATGTCCTTGAGCAGGTGCAGCCTCTAGTACTACACGAAGTACTCCAGATGGGGCTAACCAGTATCTTGTAAAGAGGATTATTACCCCCTCTTAAGACTTGTGATACCCCTACTAATACACCCCAACGTCCCCTAGCCTTACCTACTGCTTTAGTGGTCTGCTTGGATGATTTCAGGTCATCGTGATGGCCCAAGTCTCTCTCTTCCCTTGCGACTACCAGCAACTCCTCTCCCAGCCTATAGGTGGCTTCAGGGTTTCTTTTCCCTATGTGCATGATCTTGCACCTCTGTGTTAAACCCCAGTTGCCACTCTTCCAACCATTTTGCCAGTTTATCCAGATCTCTTTTCATTCTGCCCACCCCATCTGGATCACCTACTCTGTTGCACATCCTGGTGTCCTCTGCAAACAGAGGAACCTTACCCTCCGTCCATCTACAATGTCACTGATGAAGATTGAAGAGGACTGGCCCCAGAACTGATCCCTGAGGTACCCACTTGTGACCTGCATCTCTTATGACTGTATACCATTTACCACCCCTCGTTTTCTGCCCGTCCAACCAGTTTGACACCCAGTTGACCAACTTCTGACCCACCCAGAGCCTACCCAGCTTATTAATCAACCTTCAATGTGGAACAGTATCAAAAGCTTTGCTGAAGTCAAGGTAGAGCGACATCAACTGTACCCCTTGGTCCAATTAAACCCCTACAGGGTGATTACAGACCATTTAACATAACTGTTGGTCATGCCTTATAGCTTAATTGTCTTTTGAGTAGATACTCTCCTCTGCTAGGCACTGCAGCAGCTTTGCAACAGTGTCCCACCCAGTTACACCATACACTGTCTAGTTGCTGGAGAATGGCTGTGAATATGAACTCATGAAGATGAACAGTGTAACTTGATCATTACAGTCATCGAAACCCTAGTGTGATTATAACTGAGACTCAGTGATAGAGGATAACCCCTGCTGTCCTAGTACATTTACCCCATTATGAGTTAAAATCAATACTAAAAGACATTCTGTTTATATCTACACCATACCTACTTTATTCCTGTTGTAGCAGAATTAACATAGTTATCACTTTGATAGCATCAGTGACAGAAGTGTGGCAAACCCAAACAGTAGGCATACAGCCTGAGTATGAAACAACTGTTAAAAAAAAAAAAAAAAAAATCACACTGTGTCCATAAGTGGCATAGATCACTCATTGCAACAATAGCAAATGTATTACTATTTGAAGAAGTTAGTCATCACAGATGCAATGAGATTGTCTTTATCAGGTACAACATACTCAGTAAGTGCCTACAGGAAAATCTATCCTATATACACGTCCGATACAGGTACATCATTGTTGGCTCAGTAGTGCTATGATATTTAGAAGTTGCTTGGCTGATCCATGCAATTACAATCTTTCTTACAAAGAATACTTACTGCATCTTTAATATTGAAACACACTGAAGGTCTATGTATGTATATCAGCAGTACACCTTCATCAGTAAGAATGCATGTGATACTGGCAGTACCAATTTCACAGCGTTGAACAGGCAATGCTTTTCCATACGTTACATCAGCCTCTATGTTGAGTAAACCATTGCAGTAAATGTACTACTATGTAAATCACCTACTAAATGTATCACTACTTTTATCTTGGGCATGCTAGTGTCTTATAGTTAATTTATGTGCTTATCTTAATTAATGTATACTCAGTAGTGTTAAAACCTTTCTACAACTGTCATCATGCACCTTCAGCATTTATATTGAATAACGGCACAGTACCAGTTGTGGTGTGGTGTGGGGCATCGGTAGGTAAGGCCATGCAACTACTAATGTAGTGCGTATGTGTGCAGCTGCAATCAGGGATGTAGTACGTTTGGTGCAACATGGCCTCAGTTTTGCTGTTGATCTCCACTGAGCATGCAGTACCTGATCAGGTGGGTGGGGATGTCTCTAGTACATTTAGACAATTGTTTGTTATTTCTGTCACCTGCTGCTGGATGTCTGTCATTGGTTGTGTTGACTTGGTCCTCCCATACTTGAATGTGTGTGTGTGGTGCTGGGGGAGGATTGAGTTAGGGTTTTCAACCCTAACAGCGAATTTCCTCACTTTTGTCGCTGTGGAACAACCCTAACTAATGCATTAAACGGAATTTTTTGCCTCTAATTTCCCTTTTTTTTTTTGAGAATGATATTGAGAAATAGTGAATGTAATGTGGTGGTGGGCGCGCCACATGATGTCTTGTGGCATAGTAACAGGAGCAGCAATGCAAACAGTGGCACACATGGTAACAAGCGCGAATGATAACAGAAAGGGTAACGACACGTGGCGTAAGACGGAACGGTGTGCCACGTGATGTCTGGTCAAAACATGGTGCCTGTAAATGGAAATGTCAATGGGCATGGTGACGAGTGAAAGAGTGAAACAGAAGAAACAGTGCGGTACACAAATGGCAAAAAGTAACAGAAAGCATAGCGCAAATGAAAAGCATAAAGGATGGCGCTGCGTGGTGGCATTGGGGTGTGCATTGGGATCATCAGCCCTAACTCTCACCCCATGACCTGTAGTAGCAGCAGAAGTATAGGAGAATGGGGTGAGAGTTGGACTCATGATCCCAATGCACACCCCAATGCCGGTTGGGGGTGGGTGGGGTGCAAGGGGTTTTCAACCCTAACAGCGAATTTCCTCACTTTTGTCGCCGTGGAACAACTCTAACTAATGCATTAAACTGAGTTTTTTGCCTCTAATTTCCCTTCTTTTTGAGAATGATAACAAGAAATAGTGAATGTAATGCAGCAGCGGGAGTGTGGTGCCCTCTGGGCCCCGCGCTCCCACCACATAATGCAGTAGGGCCCCGCGCTCCCGCCACATGATGTCTTGTGGCATACTAACAGGGACAGCAACGCAAACAGAAATGCTAACAGTGGCGCACATGGTAACAAGCACGAATGAGAACAGAAAGGGTAACGCACATGGTGGCGTAGACGGGAATGGTCTGCCACGTGATGTGTTGTCACATGGTGCCTGCAAACAGAAATGTCAATGGGCATGGTGATGTAAAGTGAAACAGAAAGATAAACAGTACTGTAGACAGAAAATGGCAAAAAATAACAAACGCAAGCGCAAATGAAAACGCAAAGGATAACGCACATGGTGACGCAGACGTCAACGGTAAGTGAAACTGGTACGGAACCGCAAGCGGAAAGGGCAACAGTAACAGTAATGTAAGCTCACAGGCTGGTTTTCCCCAAAACCTGCATTGAGAAAGACAGTGAGTACAAATAATGTATGCAAAATAATGAGTATCGGCGAGAAAATGAGATCTTGGAATACTAAATACATTATATCTCAGGAACCGATCTGACGAGAAAAAAAATTTAAAAGTTATATTATTTACAACTGTCCTGGCTAATTTGAATCTTAGCCCCATAAGGGGCTAAGAAATTTTCTCACGAAAAGTCCGTATCTCGCACCATTTCGAGATCACGGGCCCTAATCGTGACGCCGTAATGTTATCTATGGGAAAAAGAAAAGTTCAGAGCGTCATAACTTTGCCTCCTGTGATGTTTTTCACCAAACCACTGAAAGGCACATCTGTGGGCTGTTGGCCGTCTTCCTCCAAATTTCAGAGAAAAAGACCAAACAGTTATTTTGCAGCAGGGTGCCAAAGGATTTCTGTAATAGTGCGCCAAATGTTATCCTATGGGAAAACAGTCAACTTTGGAGTGCCGTAACTTTGCCGCCATGTAATATTTTTTCAATACAACACTGAAAGGCACATCTGAGAGATGTCGGCTTCGTTCCTCCAAATTTCAGCTCAAACCTCCAACGGTTCTTTTTGCAGCGCAGTGCCAAAGAATTGCTGTAATTTTCACACAGACTGAAAACTACTGTAAGCAATTTGTGACTTGTAAAATTTGCGACACTTTAAATCGCGTGCACGAAAGTAATTTGCTAGTACTTTTTCCAGAAATTTGAAAACATATTTCTGGGTGTTTTCCACAAAATAAAGACATGGCAAGCATCCTCAGGGCCCGACTAGGTGAATACAAAAAATTAGGTTGCTAGAGGGTCCCAAATTTAAATGCCAACCATTTTTCTGATCACCAACTGAAAACAAAATGGCCGATTTGGCGAAAGTAACGGCCCATTTGCGAAAGTAAAATGCATTTGCGAAAGTGTTGAACTTTTTGTTAACTTTTCCCATTGACTTATAATGGGAAACTGTTTTTTGAATAACTTTTGAACCGTTTAATATTTTTTCACGAAATCTTCAAAAGGCACATCGGGGACCCCGGCTGCACGTTCCCTGAAGATTTCAGGCCGGTCACGCAAACCGTACGACCTGTAGGCACGACCACAGAATTCCAGAAAAGCGTAAACGCGCGCACAGGTCACACTTAACTCCGCAACCGTATATCCGATCAGTACAAAACTTGGCAGATCCCAAGGCCTATGGGTCTTGATCATACATTACAAATTTCAGGCAAACCCATCAAATGGTTGCAAAGTTATTAAGGTAAAGTTTTGGGTTTAACATGGAAATGGCTCCTCAACCCTAACTATGGTAGCACTACCGTGCTTATATACACACACACACACACACACACACACACACACACACACACACACACACTACATATTTTGTTTCTTTAGCCTCTCCTCATAGGGCGTTTGATGCAGACCCTGTACCATCTTTGTAGCCCTCCTCTGGACCACCTCTACTCTAAGTCTTTCCTGAGATGTGGTTTCCAGAACTGAACACATTACTCAGGTGGGGGTCTTTCTAATGACATATATGGGCAACACCACCTCCCTATTCCTGCTGGTGATAACCCTTCCAACACCCTCCAGCATACCATTAGCTCTCCAAATCGCTTTGTCACATTGTCTGGCCACCTTCAGGTCATCCAATATGATTACCCCCAGGTCCCTTTCCTGCTTGATCGTTGCAAGTACCTCTCCCCCCATTTTGTACTTCACCCCAAGGATTCTGTGCCCCAAGTGCATTATTCTGCACTTTTTTGCATTAAACCTTAGCTGCCAAACTTTTGACTACTCTTGCAGCCATTTTAAATCTCTTTCCATCCTTTGCACACACGTGGCCCCCGGTCCACTGTTTTGCAAATCTTGGTGTCATCCGCAACAAGGCAGACCTCCCTTCCATTTCTTTGGCTATGTTGCTAATGGACATTGAAGAGGACTGGCCTTGTGCAGGAGCCCTTAGGTACTTCACTGGTCACTCCCGAGCGAACGCCATTTACCACCGTCCTCTGCTTCCTTGATGCAGACCCTGCACCATTTTAGTTGCCCTGCTCTGGACCATCTCCACTCTCTCTATGTCCTTCTGGAAATGTGGGGTCTGATACTCAAAGGCCTTAGAGCAACACAAGATGCCTGCATCAAAGTCTTTTGACACAAGTGGCACCTTGCATCAAAAGATGCGGCAGGAGCTATTCTGGAAAGCAGCCCATGCACCAAAAGGGGCTTGCACCAGCCTTGCACACAAAAAGAGGCTGCAACATGGTGCTGGGGGCTTGTGGCAGACATTCTAAAAACACCCCCAGAGGACAACTGTTTATGTACCATTAGACCAGCCAGGGACTGCTCCAAGTGTACTTGGTTGTCCTCGGGGGCTGTGCCAATGTGCCCTGATCCTGATGTATTAAATGCCCCAACCCGCATCCCCAGCTGTACATAAACACTTTCCCTGGTAGTCTCTGGCACAAACCCTACCCCACCCCCAGCCCCAGCCCTGATCCCAGACTGTACATAAAAATTTTCTATGGTAGTCTAGGGACCCCCTCAACCCCATCCCCATGAAAATATGACAAACTTTCCCTTGTAGTCTAGTGGTCCCCCCCACCCCGCCCACACTTGACAGTGCCCCACCACCCCATTCTCTCTATCTCAGCAACTCAGCACAGCCCTCCACATGTCTCACGGTTGGCTGCAGACTGAGTCATTAACTGCTTACCGTACAGTATACAGTACATGCTCAGTTATAGCTCAGTTGGTGGCCAGCCGTGGAGATGTGCAGAGGGCTGTGCTGGTCGCTGGCTCTGGGATTTGGGGAGGGGGGAGGAGGCACTGCCATCTACAGTGGGGGACCACTAGACTACCAGGAAAGTTCTGTCACTTTTCATAGGGTTCATGGATCGGGGCTGAGGGGGTGCCCTAGATTACTAGGGAAAGTTTTTATGTACGATCAGAACTGGGGCACCCTAGAATACCAGGGAAAGTTTTTATGTACAGTTGGGGCTGAGGGTGGGGGCTGCCCCTAGACTACCAGGAGCGTTTTTTTATGTACAAATCCGGGATCGGAGCTGGGGGGCGCTAACCACCAGGCACCTGTCCATGATGCTACTGCCGCATGAGCTGACCGACAGCTTGTGGCAAACCTTCCTGATGCACCGTCTGCTTGGTGCAGGGCCAGGTTTGCCGCAAGCTGCCAGACTTTGACGCCAGGACCCTACCCAATAGAGAATCAGGCGCAGGCTCCCTGGCGCACTGGCAATCAGCGCAAGCCACCTTTGGTGAGGCTTGCACCAACATTTGATAATTGGGCCAGTGGTCTCCAGAACTGGACAGTACTCTGGGGGGCTTTCCAGCTACCTATACAGAGGCAACACTACCTCCATCTTTCTGCTAGAGATACCCCTCCCTATACAACCCAGTATCCCACTAGCCCTCCTTATGCCTTGTCACTCAGCCTGGCCACCTTTAGGTCATTACCCATGGTCTCTTTACTGCTTGGTGATCATCACCACCACTCCACCCATTTTGTACTACGCCCCTGAGTTTGTGTCCCAAGTGCATTATTCTGTGCACTTTTCACATTGAAACCCAAGAGCCATGAAGATGAAGATCCATATTTTCTCTGAATAAGCTTAGTGTGGCATACTGATGGATAACAAGCAAGTACTGTATCTGGAAAGGTCTTAAATGCAAAAGCACTAAAACATCTGTGAAGGTAATATCTATCACAACTCAACTTATATTCACTGAATAGTTTGGACGTCACCCTTTGGAGTTTCATTTTGTTAAATGGTACCTTAAACATATGTATGTGTGTATAAAAGCAGCTTCTAATCAGAAAAATAATTCAACATCTGTGTTTCAGCCATCAGGTTAAGGAACTTACCAAAACAGCTGTGTGTCGGACTCTGTTGCCAGTGCACATTTAGCGCATACATACACACATACACAGATATATAGATATATAGATATATAGATATATAGATATATAGATATATAGATATATAGATATATAGATATATAGATATATATATATGTCACCATCTTGCTCCCTCATACCCAATGGAGTTAGCCGTTCCAGCAAGGGGGAGAGAGAAGGAGTCTTACCATTCTGTTTAGATAACTAACAAGGATACACTTAGTGGGAACTGTCCAGCCACTGGGATCACCATTAGGTGATGTGGCATCCCAGGGGTTGCATCACACAGTCACCAAGGACACTACACTCTTTCAAGGTGGAGGCACCATGCTATTTCTATCTATAAATGGATACAACACGCAGCGCAGAGCACAGGTGCGCACACAGGCACACATGCCACACACACACATCACAATCAAGACAACCACTCAACATCTGTGGCAACCCTATGTAATCATACAGCTGCAGTACCGTGCACCTCCAAGGCATCTGGGAGGAATTCACTTCGGCAAGATACAACCCCTTGAGGGCACCTTACATACTTACATCCATGTTTTACTTACAGTGTACAACTGGCACACTTTGTAGAGTTCTAAAACATATTAGTTTTTGTGGAGGTCCCAGGTCTCTTAACTGACTAGAGTTTCAAAACTGCAAAATAATGGTCTGCAAGAACTTTTGTTTACTTCAATATTGGCAGTTTTCTGTGTCTGACTTAGTCCTGAATTATCTACTTATACCTGTAAAGGTCTATCACAGGATTCATTTAGATGATATCAAGAAACTTGCCTGTTTTATTTCTGCACAACCTAATACTACAAATGTGAACCAGGTAACCCAAAATTTCAAGAAATTAGGCTTGGGACAGCCACCACTTGTGCCTAAATTATTCTGTTTAAATGTAAAACAGACATAGACAATTATTGTGGGCCTTAATAAAAAGGTTTTGCTCGTGGATTTCGATAAACGTTTTATTTACGATTTTTGTTTGTTTTGAAGTAGAAATGAAAAAACCTGCATAAAAAATATTTCTAAAACTGACCTGTTTAGGTGTTAGGCTGCACAGTATGGTCACATGACCAAGTAACAAAACATTACTACCAAAAGTGGCGAGTGATTTGCCAGTTATTAGACAGGGTTTGAACCCGTAATTTCCACATTTCACAACCGCTCATCTATCCACTCAACCACACTGCCTTCGATATTTATTTTAAATGTTTTATTTAAAAGTTGGTGCTCTTGTAAGGCACACTGAGCTGAGGCTGGTTTCCGGAGGGAGGCAGACAGTGAAGGATTACAAAGAGGGAGGAACCAAGCAGCACTACTTTAAAACAAGCAATGCAAACCAAAGGCTACAATGTATGTAATAAATGCATCAAATGCCACAAATCAGTGACCTACATAACCGTAGTTACTGGCATAAAATGTACAAGGTAAACAGATGCAGATTAATATAAAGATTTGTCACACCAGAGTAGGTTTAAGCTTAAAATTCAGGTAACTACAGGGCTCTGTGGGAAATGGGGACCTGTATTCTTGATGCGCCAGCAGACCACCGAGATGTGCAAAATTTGTCAGTGTGTTCCCAGAAACTCTCTGCCAGTACTTCAGAATGTAAAAGCTGCTACCTGTCATCCACTCACCCTACTACAGAATGTGCACGGTATGGTGGTTGAGGGGGTGGATTGCCTGAAACCTACCAAAAGCTCAGGCAAGTATTAGAATTTCAAAAGATTTATTTATTTATTTTAAACTCTACTACAGTGCCCTATCCCCTTACAACACTAAGCTGCATGCAACACCAGCTTCAGTAATGTTTACTATAATCACTGCACAGAGTCCTGAGGTGGAGAGAAGTATCATGTAGCTACTGGCAAGTCAAACGTGTATGCAATTATGGAGCTCTTTTACATAAGTCTATCAAAGCAAATACTAGAACATGAGTGCAATGACTAAGCAAGCAAACAAGACCGCCATTATGTTCCTGCAATATACCCCACAGAGCTAAGGTCAAATGAAATCTTAAAGCAGCAGTATGTTTTTTTTTTTTGGGAGGTTTGCCACTATCGTTTATAAACACATCCATACAAATATATTTGGAAGAAAAAGATTACCAATATATAGAGTTCCCTAGAACATGGGTAAAGCAAAACCACACAAAACACCCTGTAAACATAAGTGCCAATTGGGTGTTATTACTTAGAATATTATTGGGCACCCTAATTTGCAAATTCACCTGCCGTCATTTTTTTTCTGTCGCCACCGACAGGAACACCCCACAGACCAAAAGTGCTACAACCCTCGCACCCCCCACCACCATAGCTCTGCTGCTCATTCCCAAAGATCCTACCTTCTTATGAATGCTTCCTTTTCTTGCCCAGTCAGCTCATCCGCCTGCACCTCTGCTCTTCGCGCCACAACCCTAAGCTACAAAATAAAACAGACCTGACAGAAGAGAATGAATGAATCCTTAAAATAAATAAATAAATAAGTAGTAAAACAAGACCAGATGAATTTAAGTCCCGTGTCTCTTGGGTGTGTCGGGAGAGTGAGGAAACCATGACAACCAGAAAGCAAAAGTAAAAGCTATGTAAGCTGTACTTGGACAAAAGTCCCTAGTAAAAAAAAAATTCACTACAATGCAGGTTGAGGGACTATTATTACAAATGGAAATGAAACAGCTTAGTGTATAACCATCTAAAGAAATGTTTTCAAATATATAAAAACACAGTTGCCCATTTTCTAAGTGTAATAATACCCTCCAGGGTGGGCGTTATGGGATACAACAGACCTTCCACGGGCTATAAGGCCCTCTGCCTGTGGTGTTGGGCCTCATTACACCCCTGGGCCAGTCCGTTATATCACAATAACACCCACCCTGTCAGGTATTACTACTTCTCCCACCAGATAAGTGACTGTTCCCTGTCATCTTGTTTTCTTTAAAGTACTGTACATCTCTAGACAGAGTTTAAAGGTTATTACAGTATCAGCCAGTTACCACCTGCTCTGATAGTCTGTTCCAAAAGTTTACCATTTGTTCTATGAAGTATGGTAGTTCTCCCTAATGTTTCTCTTGATTTGAAAGCAGTGTATTCCCGATACCCTCATTATGTCAGATTTGAATTTTTTTATTAAATTAACTGCTGCTTCAAATAACAGTTAAATCACCAGAAATTAGTGGGACTTTAAGGGTGCAGTTAGACAGGTCTCTTGCTGGCTTCCTCAAGGGCAGAGTGGCAATGCACTGCATTGCTGAGCATGCAATCTAGCTTCAGAAGCAAACTTGAATCACTGCACTGGGAAGGAGCCAGACTGCAGCAGCTGTGTGCCTCATATGAGAAGCGCTGGTGGCAAGCTCTGGCACCACAGAGACTCCTGTGACTGGAACGCGGAGATTACTGCCACAGGGTACATGCAAAGCCATGACAGAAGGCTGCACTTATGTCTGGGGAGGAGGGAAAACATCTAAAATGATCTGGGCCTCTGGATTTGACTGGAACCTAGTGCCTGCTGCCACTGAATCTTAACCCACACAAGGGACAGCAACTGGAGGGGAAGGGTAGCTCTCCCTGAGAGGCCCTGCCACAGGGCAAGCCAGTAGGGGTAATCTGTGGGTTACAGGGGGTCAGAGGACACAGCCCTGCACCAGAGATATCCCAAAGACAACGGTATATCATTAACAGGACAAACATGGCCAGGGAGAAAACCCTATTGGGAAGAATGCCCTAACATGCTGGCCCAGTAGCAGAGCAGCAGCACTACCAAACGCTATGCCGTGGACCTGGGCTCAGAATAAGACAGAGTTCTGTCAGGGGTCAGCTGGACCATGAGGGGACATTAGAGTATCCAAGGAAATGCTCTCTTCTCAGACTTTTTTTGGGGAAGAGGGTAGGGTCAAAGATTTTCTGATTTCAGAAGAAAACAGAAACTAAATTTGCTATTTTTAAACCAGCACTCAGGAGTAAATTTTTCATAAAAGTCTATTTTGTACCACTTTATCACCAGCTTTCTGAGCAAACCCATTTTAAGACGAATATTTATAAAAACATGCTGACTGTTTCAATTTTTTGGGGAGAAGAGAGATTTCAAGATTTTGCAAAACAGAAATGGCCATTTTTGACAATGGAAAATTACTGGCTCTAGCAGACAAATCCCATAGTACACCTGGCACCCAGCAACAGATGGGCATTATGGCAGTTGGAAGGCCCACCAAGAGGTGGGATCGTCATCATTGTCATATTTATTAAGCGCACTTAATTGAAACTCAAGGCGCTTTACACCAAAGTAACATAAAACATTAAAATCATACACAATATAAGATAATAAAATCAGATGGCTGACTAATCAGATGAATAAGCCTGATTAAAGCAGGATCGCCGCTACCACTGGTGGAATGGTTGGCTTGGACGGTTGACCCTGAGGTGGGTGTCAGTTCTGTGGACCCCTCTGTGGGGCTTAGGGGTGCTGACGGGAGGGTGGGCATCTTCTTTATTCCAGGAATCACTGCGGCTACCTGTCCAAGGTTGGATGGCTCTGGTGGTTTAAGTGGGGTGGGTTTCTCCAGGTTCAGGCATCTGCTTTGAGGAGGCCAGGGGCTAGCTGTTTAAATCTTGGGAGAATCCATTTTCTCAGGAGTAGCTTAGGAGGAAGATTTTTAGCACGACACGATCTGGGGCGATCTCTCCCTTGAACTCTTGTACTGACTGGTACTGTGGTTCATACAAAACTTGTGGGGAGGCAGTGAGAGTGCTTCTTTGCCGTTTAACTCCTTAATACAACAGCGTGGCAGTGAGAGGCCACTGTGTTTTGGACAGATTTTGTGGATGAGGGGTGAGTGCGAGCTCCCTCTCCCCATTGCAAATTACCTGGAGTAAAGACTTGGACAATTCAAAAGACAAATTCCTGTTGATACTGGACAACATTTTATTTTTCATATTTTTGAAAAATTTGTTGTACTTTTGTTGTTTTTGGGTGATGTCTTATTTTGGGGGTTTAAGATTTGGGTTATGTTAGGTAGAAAATTAGGGGAATAGCTCCTTGTTGATTAATATGATTTTCAAGAGTGTGAGTATATGGTTGCTTGTGAAAGTGTCGCTAAATAATCAGTTATAAAAATAAATTATCAGGTAATGGCAAGATGTGTTCACAGAGGACTTAGTTGGGCAGGCACTTCTCTACAGAGCTGTGGGCCCCTCTGTCCCTTTGACAGCCCCCCGCTTCCAGGAGAGGTTTATAGGCACTGTCGCACCTTGGGCATAGCGAGGGGGCAGAGGAGTGGGGGTCACAAGCCCGGCGAGGAAGGGGAACGGGGTGGATGAACTGGGGTTGTGGGGTCAAGGAGGCACCCTGGGGCAAAATGGGCCCAGGAACAGGGTCCACCCTGCCTGGTTCCCATACTGAAGGGCTCCACTTTATGTGAGCAAGTAGTGCGATCGACTGCGGCTGCTCATCAGACTCTGGAGGTTTTATGCAATGCCAGGTCAATTAGAAACAAGACAGCAGTTACCGCCGACCTTGTTGAACATCGGACCTGGCATGCATCACCAAGACCTTGCTGGATGAGAATGCGGGTCTCATTCTGGAGTCAGCTGTTCTGACCAGGTACTCTGATACACCACCTGAGGTTGGATCATAGGAGCGGGGGTAACTATATGTTTTAAGTCGGAACTGGGCCTTGTAGATGTGCCAGCTGGAGCCACCAGATCCTTCAAATGTATCGTGGGCGCAGATGTGGGTTGTAGAATACTTCTTGTACACCATCCTCCCGGAGAGAGAAGGACTTCCTACAGGAAGTCATGGACTTTGTAGAGACTGTGTTGAGGCGCCCAGGTGGTTGGTCCTGGGGGACTTAACACCTGGGTCGACGAACTCTTGCACTTAGGACAGGACTTCCTTCAATTGATGATATCATTAGGCTTTACACGGGTTATTACCTCTGCGATCCATTCACAAGGTCATTCCTTGGATCTGGTGTTTCTGCTGGGGATGGAGATCTCGAACGTGGTGATTGAACCCGTTGGATGGTCAGACCACCACACTACTGGGTTCAGTTTTCTAGACCCCCCCCATAGGCCTGCCCCTACGTAGATGGTCAGATGCCACCCTTTACAGTGTTTGACCCCTGATGGTCTTCAGATGGTCTTGGACCTATCAGGGAGTCAGAGTGTTAGCTGGGATCCAGAGGGGCTATTGTTAGCCTATAATAAGGCTGTGGTGACTGCTCTGGATTCCATAGCTCCTGTCCGGGTTCGCCCCCTCACTCTTCACCCTCGGATCCCTTGGTTTGATGGGACCTTGAGGGAGCCGAGGAGAGTAGGGATAAGGTTGGAGAGACGCTGGCGGAAATCTGGCCTGATTGATGACAAACTTAGATTGATGTCCCCTTATAAGGACTATCAATCCATAGTCTCCTGTAAGAAGGCAGAGTTCCTGTCCAGAGAGGCTGTGGCTGCTTGACATTGACCGGTTCAGCTTTTCCGTACTGTGGACAGGCTGTGCAATCCAGTCCGTCTCCAGAACCGGGAGCCTTTTCACAATAAAAGTGAAGTAAGTTTGCTCGATTTTTCCATGGATAACGTTGCCGACACCAGGTCGAGATTGGTGTAGTTCACTCAAATGGGCAGAGCTGTGATTGGTGGGAAATTACATTCACCCAGTCTGTCTGGTTTGACAGACCTGTTGGCGATCATGGATGTTATGAATATTATCCAGGGCTTGCGACAGACTTACTGTAGTATGGACCCAGGTCCAACACGCCTCCTGGTGGGGTGCACAGAGGTAACAGGACCCGGTCCTGGCTGAGATCGTTAGGTGTTCGTTAGAGACTGGGGTGTTTCCAGACACCTTGAAGGAGGCGTTGATCGCCCCCTACTGAAGAAATCTCTCGACCTAGATGGACTCGTCAAATACAGGCCTGTCTCTAACCTGCCCTTGTGGGCAAGGTTACTGATAAGGCAGTCACGTTGCAGCTCGAGGAGCATCTTACCACTCATGATATCTACGATCCTCTAGTCTGGTTTCAGGAAGAGGCATAGTACTGAGACAGCATTGGTTCAGGTACTTCATGATCTCCTGATAGCGAGAGATCCGAGGACTCATTCCATCTTAGTCCTCCTTGATCTCTCTGCAGCATTTGACACCAGGGACCATGTGGTGTTGCTCGAGAACCTATGATTACTTTGAACTTGTCCGATACAGTCCTCAGATGGTTCAGATTTTTTTCTCACTGGCAGGACACAGAGAGTGGAGTCTGGGTTTTTCCCCCTCGGCCCCTCATGCCCTGCCATGTGGAGTACCGCAGGGTTCTGTGTTTTTGCCAATGTTGTTTGCAGTGTATATGCTGCTGTTGGGAGACATAAGGTGGTATGGGCAGAGTTTTCACTACTATGCAGATGATACTCAGCTGTACATGTCCTTTGTACCACAACAAAAGGACGCTGTCTTTCTTTAATAACTGCCTCTCAGATTCAAGACTTGATGTGTGCCAATTGGCACAGATTAAATCTGGATATGACTGAGGTGTTGCTTGTGGACCCAGGTAATTGGGTACAGAGGTCAGTGGCTGGGCAACTCTGGGATTTGGCTTGCAGGTAACCAGCAGTTGACCTCTGACTGGGTGCGGAATCTGGACGTTGTGCTTGATGAACTGACACTTAAGTTTCAGGTATCTGCCGTCATCAAGACCACTTTTACCATCTGAGGAACATCGCTCTCTGATAAAGCACCTAGTCCCGCCTGGCGATCATTAGACCTTGATCCATGCCTTTCATCCTTGATTACTGCAATGTTCTATATCTAGGGTTGCCAGGGTGAACCTTCACCACTTACAGCTGGTGCAAAACACGGCTGCCAGGTTGCTGACTGGATTGTCAAGATCTTGCCATGTCACACCTCTGCTTCGGGATTGCACTGGCTGCGATGGGTGAAGGATCACCTTAAAGGTTGGTTTCCTGACCTATAATGCCCCTACCGGACAGGGACCGCATTATCTGCCAGATCCCGTGCCGCTACTGCCCCCTTCGTCCACTCCGTTCCGCCAATGAGGGATTGCCAGATTCCCAGGGTCTGTTTGACTATGTCTGGAGCTAGATCTTTTGCTTCTGTAGCACCGACCCTGTGGAACTCTCTACCTTGTCGGATTAGAGAGTGCCTGTTCATTGAGGCCTTTAGATCTGCCTTTATTTTATTTATTATACTTTTTATCCGCTACCGCCAACCACGGAACTTCAGCCGGTCACGGACCTCAGGGTTCCATCTCCATATCAACCATAACCCTCTGATACCCCAGGTTACCCCGGGTGGGTTGCAGCTGAGACTCCTGAACTCGAACCTGGGTCACCAGCGTCGCAAGTGGAAATCCAACCACTGCACAGACAGGCCAACGCCTTTAGATCTGCCTTGAAGACCTACCTTTTTCATGTTGCCCTTCGAGATTTTATATATATTCTGTTTTTCAATTATGCTCGTGCAACGCCATGGTCTTTTGGAATGGTGATTTATAAATACATTTGCTTTGCTAAATAAAAATATTTTTAATTCCCTTTTAAAAATTTCCAGGGATTGAGATTTCCTGTATATAGTGAGGAAGAGAATTCCACAGAGTGGGGGAGCCAAAAGAGAATGCCCAGGCGCCATATGCTTGGAGATGCACCCCAACGTAATCACAGATGGAAATGCAGAACTTTGACAACATCCAGCTTGTTGAAACAGAGAACCAGAGATTTAGCAGCAGCTAAATATTTTACAGTGCCACTATTTTGTCAAAGAAGGGGATAACAGCAGCCATCTATACGAATATCTGAGACACTGTAAAACCTTTCATTCTTTCAGATTTGACTGGTAGCTTACAAGCACACAGAATCAAAGATTTGAGGTTACTTTTTAGTGTCTTTTGCACGAACAGCAGGAGGTGGCATCAGTGTTTAATCAGTGCCTTTCAGAGATCCAAGACTGAATGAAAGCCAACTGGTTGAGGTTAAATCTGGACAAGACTGAGGTACTGGTGGTAGGACCCAATCACCCAGTGGTAAAGGTGCAATCTGGTCAAGTCTCCGGGCTGATGCTCGTGGACTTCCAGTTCTCAACCAGAGCTAGAGATATGCAAAATTAGAAAATTTCGCTCTGCGAAATATTTTGTGATATTTGCACATTTTGTGAAATATTTTGCAGGTGTGAAATGTGAAATTGTGCAGGTGAAATGAAAAATTTTGCCTGCAAAACTGCAAAATTCAGCCAAAATTTGGTGATTCCACAACAATTTCGTCAGCGAAATTTAATTCTGCTGCATCTCTAACTGGAGCGGGAATCTGGGCATTGTTTCGACTGCAGCCTGACACTTAAATCACAAGTGTCTGCTGTGGTTCAGAGTGCGATTATAATTTAAGAAAAATCACCCAGATTAAACATCTGGCCCCCGAGCGATCCCCCATCACCGTCCATACCTTCATGACTTTGAGGTTGGATTACTGCAATGCTCTCTACGTGGGAAGGACTAGAAATTCGTTTTAAAAGTGGCGTTTCACATGGCATATCATTACCCAAGATTTGGTATTCCATCTTGAAAACCGGTATACAAACCTATTTTTTGTATACCGTTATGTCACTGTTGTATTAGAAGTAGTGTGCAATATTAGTTGTTTTGAAGTATTGTTGAATACAAAAAAAAAAAAAAGAAAAAACAGTATAGGTTTTGAATGTCTGTCTCTGCTGCTGTTACACAAGCAACACTAATTAGCTGTTTAGGCGCAAAAGACAGGTATAGTAGAGCGTCATCTGCACAGCAGTGAAAAACAGCCCATACCACCTTATGTTGTGGTTACCGGCCTTAGGAGGATGGTTCATCTCTTCTTTCAAGGAGAAGCAGGCACAACAGTTCCAGGTACAACAGCAAGCTTTTACTGGAAACAGCCACGGTTATGCTGGAAAATAATGGGATAAGTGGTTGCAGGATACAAGGCACTCGTGATCGTCACACACACACACACACACACACACACACACACACACACACACCAACCACCCACAATACTTGGTGATAGAAGGCAACTATACAGGTCTAAATGCAGTGAATGTAAAGATAAATAGTTTATCTTCTATCTATATAATATATACAGATACACATATATACATCTCTATATCTCTCTCTATATACACACACACACACCCACACACACACACACACCCCACACACACACACCCACACACACACACACACACCACACACACACACACACACACACCACACACACCCACACACACACCACACACACACACACACCCCACACACACACACACACCCCCACACACACACACACCCCCACACACACACACCCCCCACACACACACACCCCCACACACACACACACCCCCACACACACACACCCCCACACACACACACACCCCCACACACACACACACCCCCACACACACACACACCCCACACACACACACACACCCACACCAACCACCCACACCAACCACCCACACCAACCACCCACACCAACCACCACACCAACCACCACACCAACCACCCACAATACTTGGTGATAGAAGGCAACTATACAGGTCTAAATGCAGTGAATGTAAAGATAATAGTTATATCTCTATCTATATATAATATATACAGATACACATATATATATATATATTCTCTCTCTATACACACACACACACACACACACACACACACACACACACACACACACACCTCTATCTGCAAGATACCTTTAAAAGGACCACTTTAGTACCCTACGGCCTGCAGATCGCCAATGTAATAACTTTACCAATGCCTAACCACCTTGGCCAAGGGAAATTAGAAATACACCAGTCTATAGTCGGACAGTCTAATAGGAGGAGCAGTCTCTGTGGTGTGGAGCAGGTGGCGGCTAGCTAGCTTTAGCGAATGGGTGCAGTACCTTAGTGACTGATCGGTCTCACTGGCTGGCAGGGAGACTAAGGACAACAGGATGAAGATGATGCGGAAGGTGCAGAAGATGAAGGCTGGTCCAGGAGCTGAAGATGGCGAGGATGGTCGAGGCAGTGTCCTTCTGCTGCAATGGAGGGTCCTCTGAAAACTGCTGACGAACTGCCGCCTAGCTGAAGAAGGGAGCTATGGCCACCTTGAAAAGCAGAATAAAAATGGAACACTTTCCTAATCACGCACTCGCGGAGGGAACGTCACTATCATGAGCCTAAGCTAACTATACTGGGAGAGAACGGACTACCACTACGCTGGCAAATGCAGTCTTTTGTATTCTCTGGGGGTTGCTGGCAGGCTGGACGGCCGCACTGGAAGCTTGGCCTGGTGAGCGGAGGGTGGCCACTGGACTCAGGAGTTCAGGCAGTTGCAGTCTCTTGCAGGGCAATTAGTTCAGGAGGTGGGACCACTGTTGGCAGTCTAACTGCTTGCCCACAGCAACAGCTCAGACTGGGAAGGGAAGGAGAACTGAGGTATTCAAGTGCAGTTGGTGGTGGGGCAGGCAGTTCAGGCCCCTTATAGAGCAGTCCCATGACTAACTGGTCGAGGTGCAGAGCAAGCAAGTTCAGCCCCCAGTACAACTAGCCATTTCCGGTGGTAGGGCAGGCAGTTTAGGCCCTGCTGTGGTTTTGTCTAGACCCTGATGCAAATGGTTCAGTCTGTTGGGTCATTAACATCCCAGTGTGCAACCCAGACAAAACATCTGAAATTGTCAATTACACAACCCTTATATAACACTTTCTCTTATCGGTACTGGGGCACCTATAGCCAGAGTTCGGATGGCCATCAGTGCAGTGCAGTGTAGGCCTGGGCTTGCCTTGGTCCACAGATGTACCAGCTACCAGTCAGCAGTCCAGGGGAATGGGTTAGCAAGCAGGGCATAGTCGGGGGGGCCCCCAGTGATGGGGCTGGGGCTCTTAAGGGTGACTCCTCTTAACGGGCACTGGCCCTTTAAAATTCCTGAGGGGGCATGGTTGGGTTGGCAGGCCTGCTTGGGGGGTGGGGGTTGCCTGGCAAGCCTCACACTTTCTGCCAAGGTATGAGGGTGGTGGCTGGACAGTGGGCTCAGACTAAGCCCCGTTCCCTTCAAATATTAATTTTCTGGGCCATGGTTGCACTGTGCAGGGCCTAGAACTTCACTCTGTCCCATGTCTGCACAGAAGGGGATGTGCCTTTAGCCCCACCCCTGCCCTTGAGGCGTAAAATGTTGGTTCCCCCACCCTATTTCTGTCACCCTAGCCTTCTCCTCCCATCCTCTACTACTGAGGTGCTGATTTGGAACCAAGTTGAACAGTTCTGGGGCTCATGCTCTGCAATGCCCCCGTTTTCTTGCCCTTAATGGAGGCTCAGCCAGCACCTGTCCTGATGCCCCGCTTTCCTCTCCTAGGTGCCTTTGGCACTAAAAAATTATTTGGGCTTATAGCCACTCACCGCCTGGCCCAGGTCCTCCGCTGGTCCAGAAGATCGTTGCTGGTGCTAGTGGGGTAGCAGGAGAGCCATGCTTCTACCCAGCATGGGATGCCTTTCCTGCCAACCACCAGGGCGGAACCAAGAAGTCTGGCACTGGTTTCTGCCTGGTCACTTTTTCACTGCACCATCCACCCCCGCCCAATGGTTCCCTCCTCTGATGCAACACAGGCTGCACACAGCAGAAAGCCCGCGATCGCCATACCGCTGCAGGCACAGCAACAGGGACCTGGGAACAAAGATGGGAGGGCAATGAGGAAAACCAATAAACTGGGAACCACTTGCCCCACTGATTGCCAGGCGGCAGGCGGACTGTGCCTCAGTCGGTCGGGGGCGGGGGCAGAAACTCCACAAACTCCCAGGGAATGGCCAGGCAGAAGAAAAACCACAAGGAGAAAAATTCCTAACCTGGCCACTCCTAAATGCAGGAGGAACAACGAACCGACCACCCCAAAGGCAGCTCACTAAATGGAATGAGGGTGAGCTGGTCACCGTGCAGCTGACTTGAGGGCCAGCACTGAGCAACCGGAGAGTGAAGAACTGGGGACACCCCAGGGCAGCCCAGGGGAAGGGAGCACCCACAAAATAACTAACTGGACAACATTAGGACCTACCAGACAAGGGGACCCCATGGAGCCGATGGTTGAGGAAGCCCACACAATGGACTAGGCTGCTGCTGCGCATGGGAGGACTGCTGGACCTCTCTAGGAGTTGGAGACAGTCTGTTGCTGCTGAAGACCCCTGGGGACTACAGGCCGTAGAGGAGCGGTCACCAAGGAGCTACGGTCTGGGCTTCAGGTAAGCCTTTAGGCATCTGTACTCCTGTGCTCTCTACTCTGTCAGCCACCCAGTCCAGACCTGCCCGCCGGCTAGCAGGGGAGACCCTTTTCTAGCCTGGGGTCGGACTTGGCTTTTGGCCTGTTGATTGCGTCCCTAGGGCTTTGATCAGCCTCTCTGGCTGATTTATGGCCCCTTTAGGCATTGGCCAGAGCCCTGGCCTGACCAGGACAAAGGATCCAGCCTGGGAAAAGTCCGGGAGGGGGAAGGGGGGATAGGGACAGAAAGAGGTCAGCCAGCTAGCTTGGTCATGAAGCCAGCTGGCTGTGTATGGGGTTGGTGGGGTATAAACCCTTTCCTTCCCAGAGGTCTTCTCTGGTCTGCTGGTCAGCCAAACTTTGGGGCACTACAATCTGCTCTTTGTTAAAAAATACATGTCCCCATGTATGCGTTTGGGCACCACTTAGCTATAGCATATGAACAAACAGGTTACTTTTACATGCTAGTAAAGTACTTGAGTACAATGTGGAGTACCTAATGTACAGTAACGAACAATTACAGTAGCAATACCTTCGAACAGTCATGTCTGAGCATGGCATGGCACAATGACCAGGCCCCTATTGGACTTTAAATGTGCTGAATGAGCGGATAGGAGACATCCCCTTGCTGAATACTGCTGACAGCCATAGGTGTGGTTCTGGTGCCGTGGGTCCTGCAGGACAGGTCCATGTGCCAGTGATTCCATTACGGGCAGATCCGCATACGCGCCCTCCATGGGAGGGTCAGGCACCAGTTGGCCAACCAAGGGCGGTTCAGCCACCAGCTCCTCCTTGGCCCGTAAACTGGGTGCCAGCAAGCTCATTCTGGGCAGCCCAAACCCTGGGGCCTCAGCCACTGGTGGATCAGGCGATACCCATAAGGGACGTTCTGTCACTGGCAGGCCCACCCAGGGTGGGTCAGGGGCCCGCAAATCCACCAGGGGTGGCTCTGCTGCCAACCACTCTGCCATGAAAGGTGGCCCTTGTGATGCAGGGGCCAGGATATGGCAGAGGCAGGGCCACAAGAGGAGGTTTCACTGGATAGCACCCTGGTGGCCCCCTAGATCTTTGTTCCTGCCTCTCCTCTGGTTGGTATTTTCAGATGCCAAATCTGCCTCTTGCACTGGCTGGTCGGCTCTGAAGGTGCAGGGCTTAAGGAGGTTGCGATGCAGTCTTTCATTGGGAGGGGTCAGACTCCTGTCGGATGCAGTAGACGGAAGGTCCATATTGGGATGTCCACAATTAGATAGGGTCTGGTTCTCACTTAGTCTTGAGCTTTTGGATATGCGTGTTAGCTTGAGAAGGACCAGCCTCTGACTGCAAGGGTTGGGCTTTGGCCCCAGCTGTCATACAGATCCTTTTGTTCCATAGATACATAGACAGTGTCGGCAGATAAGGACCTATGGCCCACCTAGTCTGCCCATTTGAGTTTGTGACTTCAGTTTATGTTTTCCTAGAACTCTGTTGCCCCTTACCCCTGACCTCCAGAATTCCTTTATGTCTATCCCATGCATTCTTAAATCCTGTGATTGTTTCAGCCCTCACCACTTCCTCTGGCAGGGTGTTCCACTTGTCCACCACCTCGTTCTGTGAAGAAATTCTTCCTCACATTTCCTCCGAATCGTCCTCCCTCCAACTTCATCCCATGCCCTCTAGTCCTGGAACATCTTTTTCGCTTAAAAGTAGTGTATTCTTGCACCATGTTCCTCCCTGTAAGATACTTGTATGTCTCTATCATGTCCCCTCTCTCCCTCCTCTCCTCCAGGGAGTACATATTCAATTCCTTCAACCTGTCCTCATAGGACTTGTGATGCAATCCATGTACCATCTTTGTTGCCCTCCTCTGAATCTTCTCTATCCTGTCTATGTCCTTACATAGGTAAGGTCTCCAGAACTGTACACTGTACTCCAGGTGGGGCCTCACTAGTGTCTTGTATAGTGGAATCATGACCTCCTTTTCCTGCTGGTGATGCCCTGCCTATGCATCCCAGCATCCTATATGCTTTACCTGCTGCCTTGTCACACTGCTTCCTCACCTTGAGGTCATCAGATTACCCCAAGATCTCTCCTGCTTGTGCATGCTATATCCTCGCCCCCCAACTGATATACTGTGCCAGGGTTTTGTGCCCCATATGCATTATCTTGCATTTCTTTGCATTGAATTTCAACTGCCAAACCCTGACCATTCTTCAAGTTTCTGCAGGTCCCTTCATTCTGTCTACACCCTCTGGTGTGTCTACTTTGCTACAGAGCTTTGTGTCATCAGCTTAACAGTGAAATTCTGCCTTCTAGGTCCTGCGCAATGTCACTGATGAAGATGATGAATAGGACCAGTCCCAGCACTGATCCCTGTGGTACCCCACTGGTCACTCTTCCCTCTGTGGAGTGACAGCCATTTACCACCACCCTCTGTGTCCTGCCACCCAGCCAGTTACCTACCCACCACACTACTGTCCTGCCCACACCCATATACCCTAGTTTGTGTAATAGTCTTCTATGTGGCACAGTGTCAAAGGCCTTGCTGAAGTCCAGATAGGTCATGTCCACTGCCCTCCCCTGATCCACCTCCCTAGTCAGCCAGTCAAAAAATTAAACGAGGTTGGTCTGACATGACCTCCCCCTGGTGAAACCATGCTGCCTTGGATCCTGTAGTCCATTGACAACCAGATGTTCCACTAATCTCTCCTTCAGTAGTGCTTCCATGATCTTCCCCACTACTGAGGTGAGGCCGACTGGTCTGTAGTTCCCCACTTCCTCTTTGATCCCACTTTTGTATAAGGGGACTACATCTGCTATCCTCCAGTCTTTGGGTACCTCCCCTGTTTCCAGTGATCAGCTAAACAGGATAGCCAGAAGTTCAGCCACCACCTCACTTAATTCTTTAAGGACCCTGGGGTGCACCCCATCTGACCCCATTGCACAGTACTGGATGACGCAAGTCCAAAAGGCTTTAGCAGTAGTTTTGGCAGATACATCTCGGACAGATTGTTGCTGGTGCACTTTGTTCCATTTGCTGGGAGACCATTTTGCTGGCCATCCGGAACCGCTCATGGTGTTCCTGTACCCAATCATTGATGAGGGTCAGTTCAGATTGCCCTAGTACCCCCAAAACCAGGTACATGGATAGGCATCCATACAGGAGGTAGTAGGGAGTGTATCCGGTAGAGCAGTGGGTGGTGTAAATGTAGATCAGCTCTGGGAGGAGGGTGGGCCAGTCGGTGTGCTGGTGATCCAGCAGAGACCTCAGAATGTTGATAGTGCGGTTTGCCCACTCAGAGTGGATTGTGGATGGTATGCGGTGGTTTGCAGCTTGTTTCTTCCATAAAGTGAGCAGAACTCCTGAAAGAGTTGAGACTCAAAGGCTGCACCTTGGACTGTGAGAATCTGGGTGGGGAACCCACAGTACTGGATGACGCGAGTCCAAAAGGCTTTAGCAGTAGTTTTGGCAGATACGTCTCGGATGAGTACGGACACCAGGAACTTGCTGTAGTGGTCAGTGATGGTCAGCACATGGATTCGCCCATTTTAGCTAGGATCCAACTTGAGGTGGTCCATTGCTACCAACTCTTAGGGGGCAATGCTGACTATGGGTACCAGAGGCGCCGATCTGCATAACCTGAGTTGTGTTTGAGACTGCATACTGCACAGGTGTTGCACCAGGCGATTATGTCGTCCCTCCTGCCAACCCAGTAGATATGCTCTCAGAGGTTGCTCTCAAGTTTTCGCATGATCAAAATGCCCAGATTGTGGAAGGCTCGTAACACTAGGGGCATGGCTGCTTTTGGCAAGACAATTTGTGCATGAGGCCGGTGGGTTATGGGGCACCAGGATCTTCGGACCAGCCTCTCTTGTTGGATGGAGAACCGGTCCCTGTGCCAGAGGAGTTTAAGGAGTTTCTCTGGGGCCTACAGTCGTGGCTTTGGGGGCCAGTCACCATTTCTTGAATTTGCTGGTCAAATCAGATTGTCACATTGAATCTGGCCCCACCAGTCATCTTAGAGAGGGAAAGGCCGATTCCCTGTTCTGATCCAAATTCTGTGGGAGGCTGCGGCAGCAAGCCTGTACTCAGTCAGGGTGAACTGTGGAAAATAGTGGCATCTCCACATTTTCTTGGGCAGTCCCCATCTTTTTTCAGGCTCATCCTTGTCAGTTAACTGCGACAGAGCATCAGCATTGACATTTACTCGCCCTGACCAGTAGTGGATCTCAAAGTTTAACAGTCGGGATTACCACCGCTGTTCCAGGGCCCCTAGGTTGGCTGTGTTCAGGTGAGCTAGTGGTAGTTGTTCATGCACACCATGAAGGGTGGCTGCCAGGTAACATTTGAATTTCAATCACTGCCCACACCAGCGCCAGGAACTCTAGCTTTAAGGAGCTGTGGCGCTATCATTGCATTCCACCCTGCTTAGCCCTTGGCTGGCATAGCCAAGGACCCTCTCGACCCCATCTTGGCTTTGGGATAGGACTAACCCAGTACTCAATTGCTGGCATCAGTGTACAAAACAAATGGCTGAATAATCTGGGTAGGCCAGGATATATCCTCCGTTAAGATGTTCTTTAGGCCAGCTCGGTGGCACTGAGGGTTGAGGTGCTGGACGGCACACCTCGCGCCACACCGGTAACCCGGGTTCGGGAAGCGAGCTCAGGCACCAGGGATCGGCAGGGGAGGATGGGATGGAGCGCCTGCTGGGCTGCTCTCCTGTCCTAGGAGAGGAGGGTGCTGGGTTGTTTGGTGCTCCAGCAACCCCCGTGGAGATCGGGACACTGCAGAGCACTGGGTGGCACGTGACACTAGCGTGACTGACGTTGGTAGGGTTGCCGTGTGCTGAAGTCGGGATACGTGCACCATGCATTGGGGGGAGGGACTCGGAGGAGTAAGGAGAAAACCCTCCTCAGCCAGATAGGTGACGGCTTCCTCCAGTGAGTCCGCTTTCCTGGCATTGCCCTTGATCTCTCTGCGGCTGTTAGCCGCCCGACCTCTGAGGATTGTAACAACTTTGAAGATGATGGGAGGGACAGCGGACAGTAGAGAGTAGCTAGTGGAGACAGCCAGAGAGAGAGAGACAGAGAGAGAAAAGAGAGGGGAAGAGAGAAAGAGAGAAACAAGTGTTCGGTGTGAGGAGTGAAGAAAAAGAAATGGGAAAAAAAAAAAAGATGATCTTCAGGTATTGAAATGTTGCCTGCTGGGGTTCTGCCCAGTGCACTGGAGCGTTATGGTCACTTTCAGGTCTTTGGGCCCCTGGAGGACTTTATGCAGTGGTGCTGTTACTGTGGCAAAGTCTGATGAACTGGCGGTAGTACCTCACAAAACCAAGGAATCAGCGTACGTCTGATGGTGGTCTGTGCAGCTCGAATCTCGACTGGATCAGGGAAACTCCTGCTGCACCAACAATGTGGCCCAAGTAGTTTACCTGGTCTTCTGAAGATGGCATTTGGAAGGTTTGATCTTTAGGCCATAGTCAGGATGTTCAAAGGTGCTGCAGGTGTTCTTGATAAGTGGCTAATAGATGATATCATCCAGGTACAGCAGGACAATACCCTAGTTGTGACGCCTCAGGCAATGTTCAATTAGTCTTTGGAAAGTGCCAGAGGCATTGCATAGACCAAGCGGCATTCTGGTGAAATTATACAGTCTCACTGACATGGTGAAGGTCTTCTTTCTTGGTCTTCCAGCGATCGGCACCTGCCAGTATCCACCAACCAGATCTGGGGTGGAGAACCAGAGTTACTGGTTTCAGTGTGGCGAGACAGTCTAATTCGGGCAGGGGTAGACATCCTTGCGTAACCTGGTTTAGCTTGCAGTAGTTGACAAACCAGAGCTGCCCATCTTTCTTTTAATCGAGCACGATGGGCATGACCCAGGGACTGTGGCTCTTTTGGATAACTTTGGCATCCAGCATCTCCTGGATCAGATCTTTGGCAGGCTGGTACAGGGCAGCTGGTATCTGTCAGAAGCGTTCTCTGCTTGGGGGAGCCTTTTGGAATGTGGTGTTGCACATCCAAAGTCAAGCATGTGCTGGGAGAATGCCATGCAATGCTGTCAGATCAGCTGCAGCACTTCACGCCACTGCTCCTCCATGATGTCTGGGGTGCCCACGTCGATCTCCTGGAGCCACTTTTCCTCCAAGTGGTCTTCAGACCCTGCCATGGTGGCTGCGGAGACAGCTACACCTCCCTGCCAGAGGTGCTTTTGGGGTGCCTAGACAACGCTATTTAGATAGACCTGCACCAGATGTCCAATTGGCTGATGCCTGTACAACTTTGCTGGGGTCACTCCATAATTAAAGAGGCTCATTGGCACCCACCCCTTCTTTACTACCACCAGGCTCCGGGCAACAGCTATGGAGTTGTCCTCATTCTGGGTATGGGGTTTCAGCAGGACGATACAGTCCTCTTGTACCCTTTCCTGGCTTTACAGATTGTATCGTCCTCAGACCCAGGGCTTAGTACAATGGGTCAGGAATCCACCTGCACAAGGCCAATTTCTCATTTGGCACTGGCAAACAGCTGATGCCTTTGTAGGACTTGGATGGCCCAGTTGCCAGACATGCCTCTCGGGTTCGGTACACTGGTGTTTAGAGCCCGTAGGACCTCCCAAAAGTTCCTGGTAGCAATTGGGCAGGTAATTTATTTCCAAGATAACGGCGGCCAGGCTGTCGCTTGAAGTCTGGGCGACAATGATCCCTTGGTCTGGGTATGCGGTCATGCCCAACCAGATGTAGACTTCCGGTAGCCATGATATGGGATGTCCAAACATTTCCAGCAATCAACTAGAGCCACTTCTGGTGTGGTGTCTGGAGCTTTGCCTCAGGCCAGTGCCGGAAGAAGTGTTCACCCTGGACAGCAGTGACTAGTAAGCGGTGTCAAGGGTGGCATGAACTCAACACCATTAATCAACATGGGTATGATGGGGCACTTCCAACATACTTGCGGCGTCTGTCTCATACATGCGGGCTAGCTCCTCCTCCCTCCCACAGCCCGGGGCTCTGTGCTTAAACTAGCAGCTTTCTACTGACACTGCATACACTCTGCTCCACATGGCTGCTCATACCACATCTCCTGCAGATGGGCCTGCCGCATTGTCCAACCCTTTCTGTCGGGCTCTTTCCAGAACTCCTTGAGGCCCCAGCTGGGTGGGTGCCCGCTTTTGGGTCATGGACCCCTTTTAGCTCTAATATCTAGATGCATGTCAGCTACCTGCTTGACAAGCTCCATTATCTGCTCCTGGAGTTCCTGGTTGGGATACGGAGGGCCCATCCCTTGGTCAGACACCGGTCAGGTGCTTGAGCCACATGATGCACCACCTCGCGCATGCTCAGCGGGACGATTAGGGTGTGGCTGGCTTCTGTCCACTAGCCCTGTGCACAGAAGGCCTCTGCAGGGGCCATGCTGTCCAGCCACATCTTTGGGGGACCGCCCAGTGTATTGCACGTTGGCCGTGGCTTGTTCGGTTGGCAGACTGGATCCCAGAATTTTAACTGCCCTTATCTGAAATCCAGCAATGTTTCTTTAGGGCTTGCCCTGGAGTATTGGAGGCCCCTGCAGAGTTTTACCTCACCCCACTGATGAATTTGTCCAGCAGCAGACGATCTGGGTCTTGCATGGCCTCCGGGTCCAGCCCACTCCATGGCACATAGGGCTTTCTGGAGGCTCAGCACAAACTCTCAGACCTCATCAGGGCCTTGGGTGTGGGCAAGAACTGCATCTTCAGTTCCGATAGGGTACTAGTCTAGAATGTGCAGGTCAGCCAGGACAGGATCCAGCCAGCGGTGGCTCGTTCCCTCAGGCCAGCTCATGGCTTTTGGTGGGCCGCCCTCCCAGCTGCCCAATTAGCATTTCCACATTTGGTGCCTTGGGACCGGTGAAGCTGGAACAATGCTTTTATTTTATGTTTGAATTCTCCCAGGCTGGTACCATTGTGGTTGGCGGGGTCGCTAGTGTCTTTGGGAGCCAGGGGCACCAAAGCAGTATGGCACAGTAAGCAGGGATTGCACCTCTTCCTCCTCACTGCTGCTAACGCTGGAGTACTAGCTGCTCTCTATCTTGAGGCTGTCATGGAGCATGGGCTTGCTTCAGACCCCTAATCCTGCCGAATACGCCAAGTTGTGGTGACTGGACTTAGGAGGATGGTTCTCTCTTCCTTCAAGGAGAGGAAATCACAGCAGTTCAAGGTATGGGTTAAATGGTTGCAGGGTACAAGGCACTCACAGTGATTGTCCTGCACAACACAATACTTGGTGACAGAAGCAACTATACAGGTTTAAATGCAGTGAATGTAAAAGGTAAAGGTAAACAGTTATATATAACATCAATATGCAAGGTACCTTTAAAAAGGTCCATCTAGCACTCTACATCTGCAGATGTCAAACGTAATAACTTTACCAATGCCTAACCACCTTGGCCAAGGAAAATTAGAAATATGCCAGTCTATAGTCGGACAGTCCAATAGGAGGAGCAGTCTGTAGTGTGGAGCAGGTGGTGGCTAGCTAGCTTTAGCGGTGGGTACAGTACCTTTAGTGACCGATCAGTCTCGTTGGCCAGCAGAGAGACTGAGAACAACAGGAGGAAGAAGGTGTGGAAGATGGGTGCGGAAGATGGATGAAGGCTGGTCCGGGAGCTGAAGATGGCAATGATGGGAGGATGGCTGAGGCAGTATCTTTCTGCTGCAATGGAGGGTCCTCTGGAAGCTGCTGCTGAACTGCCGCAAAGCTAAAGGAACCATGGCCACCTCGAAAAAGCAGAATAAAAACAGGGCAATTTTCTAATCGTGTACTGCAGAGGAACCTCACCATCATGAGCCGGGTGGCTCCTAAGCCAACTACACCGGGTTGGGGGAGGGAGGAGAGAAACACGGACTACCACTATGCTGGCTAATGCAATCTTTTGTCGCTCCAGGGGTTGTTGGTAGGCTGGGTGGACGGCAAAGGAAGCTTGGTGTAGCAAACGGAGGGTGGCCCCTGGACTCTGGTGCAGGCAGCTGTAGTCTCCTACAGGGCAACTGGCTCAGGAAGTGGGACCACTGTTGGGCACAGTCTATTCAGGCTGGACGGCCGGCACTGAAAGCTTGGCCTGGTGAGCGGAGGGTGGCCACTGGACTCAGGAGTTCAGGCAGTTGCAGTCTCTTGCAGGGCAATTAGTTCAGGAGGTGGGACCACTGTTGGGCAGTCTATTCGCTTGCCCACAGCAACAGCTCAGACTGGGGAAGGGAAGGAGAACAGAGGTATCTGAATGCAGTTGGTGGTGGGGCAGGCAGTTCAGGCCCCTTATAGTGCAGTCCCGGGACTAACTGGTCGAGGTGCAGAGCAAGCAAGTTCAGCCCCAGTACAACTAGCCATTTCCGGTGGGTGCAGGGCAGGCAGTTTAGGCCCTGCTGTGGTTCTGTCTAGACCCCAATGCAAATGGTTCAGTCTGCTGGGGGTCAATAACGTCCCAGGGTGCAACCCAGCGAAAACATCTGAAATTGACAATTGCACAACGCTTATAAAACACATTCTCTCTTATTACGTACTGGGGCACCTATAGCCAGAGTCTGGATGGCCAGCAGTGCAGCATAGGCCTGGCCTTGCCTTGGTCCAGATGCACTGGCTATCAGCAAGCAGTCCAGGGGAATGGGGTAGCAAGCAGGGGGTAGTCGAGGCCCCAAGTGACGTGCCCCCGCTTGCTTGCCCTTAGTGGGTGCTCAGCCAACACCTGTCCTGATGCCCGCTTCTTCTAAGCGCCTTTGGCCAAAAAAAAAAAAATTTTGGGCTTGCAGCCCACTCACTGCCTGGCCTGGGTCCTCCGCAGACTCAGGGCAACAAGCAGAAAATCTAACAAATGGGGAACCTCTTGCCCAATCACCAGGCAGGACTGTGCCCTGGTCGGGGAAGAGACAGGAAACCCAACCCAAGGGACTGGCCAAGTGGAAGAAAACAACTAGGGAAGAAAAAGTCCCAACCTGGCCACCCCAAAATGCCAGGAGGAACCAAATGAGCAGACTACCCCCAAAGGCAGTTCACTAAATGCAACAGGGACAGTTAGACACCATGCAGCTGACCTGAGGGCCAGCACTGAGCAACCAGAGGGTGAAGAACTGGGGGAGATTGCCAGGGCGGCCCGGTGGGGGAGAAGGAGAGGAGTGCCCACAAAAGAACCAACTGGACAACCTTAGGACCTACTAGACAAGGGGACCCCATGAAGCAGATGGTAGAGGAAAGCCCACACCATGGACTAGCTGCTGCTGGCAGCCTGGAGGACTGATGGACCTCGAGGAGCTGGAGACTGTCTGCTGCTTAAGACCCCTGGAGACCACAGGCTGTAGAGAAGGAGCCACCAAGGAGCTACGGTCCGGGCTTCAGGTAAGCCTCCAGGCATCCGTACTCCTGTACTCTCGGACTGATTTATGGTTCCCCTTTAGGCATTGGCCAGAGCCCTGGCCTGACCATGACAAAGGATCCAGCCCGGGAAAAGTCCAGGAGAGGGAGGAAAGGAACAGGAGGGTCAGCCAGCTAGCTTGTAAGCAAGTCAGCTGGCTGTGATGGGGTGGGTGGGAGGTTAACCCTTTCCTCCCAGAGGTCTTTCCTAGTCAGATAGTCAGCCAAACATTGGGGCATTACAGTGTCTCCTAGTGGCAGCATGTACACCACGAATAACATGGGGACAAAATGGAGCCTCTGCAGGACTCTACATGGCAGGGGCAGGGTGCTGAGGAAAATCCCTGACACCACCCTCTGCATCCTGCCAGTGAGGAAAGATCTAAACCAGTTGAGGACTGTACCAGTTAGTCCACAACAGACCCACAGGCACTCCAAGACTACTCTATGGTCCACCATGTCAAATGCTACTGAGAGATAGAGGAGATCAAGAATGGAACAACTTCCTCAATCTCACCAGAAGATCATTCAGCACCCGAACAAGGGCAGTCTCTCTGCTACGCCTTCCTGAAACCACACTGAGAGGGCCGAGATGTCGTGGGTTGACAAGTAGGTCTCCAGTTGATGAGCAACCACCTTCTCAATAACCTTACTCACAAAGGGAAGGTTAGAGACAGGTCTATAATTAGCCAGGCAGTCTGGTTCCAGTGAAGATTTCTTCAATAGGAGTTTAACCACTGCCTCCTTTAGCAGCTCAGGAAAGAACCCCATCACTC
>CM057454.1:779380000-779410000 GCA_016271365.2 Neoceratodus forsteri
CTTGGTCCACCACTCTGGTTACCCAGTCAAATAAATCTAGGAGATTAGTTTGATAGGACCTTTCTGTTGTAAACCCATGCTGTTTTGGATCATGTGTTTCTATGTATTCCAGATGCTGCACTATCCTTTCCATAAGAAGTGCCTCCATAATCTTGCCCACTACTGAGGTAAGACACTGGTCTGTAGTTCCCCGCCTCCTCCCTGCTACCACTCTTGTGGAGCAGGATCACATGAGCCCTTCTCCAGTCTTCTGGGACCTCTCCTGTGTGCAGAGACTTACTAAACAGTTCTGATAATGGCTCTACTAGTTCCACCCTTAGCTCCTTTAGTACCCTGGGATGTATGCCATCAGGTCCTATTGCCTTGTCCACCCTGAGCTTAGCAAGCTCTTGTAGGATCCTTCTTATGTGAAGGAACACCCCCCGCTTCCATGGTGCTGAGATGTGGGCCCTGCCCTGCCCTACCTTCTCCTCAGTAAATATTGAGCAGAAGTATCTATTTAGGATAGATGCTTTTCCTTGGTCCTCCTCCACCTATTCATCTTATCCCCTTTGATTTTAGCAATACCTCTCTGGACCTTTTCCTTTCACCAATGTATCTACAGAAAGTCTTGTCCCCTTCTTTTACTGTAGTGTTTTCTCAGTTTGGGCCTTTGCCTGCCTTACTGCCTTCCCTGCTTCCCTTAGGGAAGTTTGGCATGCCTCCCTGTCTTCGTCCTGCTGCGTTCCCTTACATTTCCTGAAGGCCAACCTTTTGGCTCGGACCTTTTCAGCTACTGTTTTTGAGAACCAAAGTGGTTTCCTCCTTTTGCTCTTGCTTTTCTCCCTAACACAATGGGATGTTGCTTCAAGTATTGCATCCTTAATGCTTGCCCACTTTGCCTGTACCCCCTCACCTATATTTCTTCTTGCCAGGGCTAGCTACTCTGGTCATCTTATCAAAGTCGGCTCCTCTGAAGTCCCATATTTTTGCCTTGGAATGGGATGCTTTAGTTCTAGTGGCCAAATTGAACCATACCATGTGATGGTCATTGGCCTAAATGACCCTAGAGATCTGTGATCCTTTCCCCATTATTCAGTAGTACTAGATCTAGGATAGCTCGTCTTTTGTGGGTTGTTGTACCAGTAGTTTGAGTCCCTCCCCCTGTAGGGAATCCACCATGTGTCTAGTTCTGGCGGATGTTCCTGCTGGTATTGACCAATCTGTAGCTCACACGTTAAAATATCCCATTATCAGAACCTTCCCTTTAGCTATCATGTTTTGTAGATCTTCCAACAGTAATGTGTCTATGTCCTCCCCTGGAGGCCTATGGACAACCCCAGTTTGTATAGCTGTCCCATTTCCTGTTTCCAGGGTGACCCACAGTTCTTCTGGCTCCTTATGTGTATTCTGAATTTCTGTAGCTTTGATATTTTCATAGACATAAAGGCCCCCCTCCTGTTTGCACCTTGGCCTCTTCTGAACAGTACATAGCCGGGTACTGAAGTCTTCCAAGTGTGGTTACTGGTGAGCCATGTCTCACTAATGGCTACTATGTCCAGTTTAGCCTCTGTCATTGTTGCCTGCAGGTCTGGGAAACAAGATCCCAGACTGCGGGCATTTGTGTACATGATTTTTCATTGGCCAGATTTCAGTGCGTTAGTTGTTGGGTGAGGTCCACCATTTCCCTGCGCCTCGTATGGACAGCCTGACCTTTTCCTTACCTGGTGATGCAAATGAACTACAAACATGGTGAACTCCTGTTTGATCACTAGCTGAGGGGTAGGGATGTTCTTCTCGTTCAATGCATCAGGTGCTGCACCCCTCTCCCCATTTGCTAGTTTAAATATTCTGCAAAGACGTCAAACTTCTGTCCCAATGCACTAACTCCCTCCTTAGGCAGATACAGTCCATTGAATTTAATGAACTTTTGCTCCCAAAACTGTTGCCAGTTACCTACAAATTTGTGTCCTTTTTCCACGCACCAGCCCTTGAGCCACATGTTTTAGCTCCCCTATCCCCTTCTCTGACCTTCTGCTGCCCCCCCCCGGACTGGCAGGATCTCAAAGAAGGAGTTTCTGGATGAAATGGATGAGTTTTGTCTCCCAGCCTGGTCAGGTTTTCCTTGGTCTCCACAACTGATTGGCTGGTGAGATAGTTAGTCCCTATGTGTACCAGGACGTTGATGTTTTCTCCCGCTTCCTGCACAATTTTAGAAGTGCGATCAGTGTCTCTCCACACTGATGCACCTGGGAGACAGACCATTACCCCCGGCTGGAGGTAGGCATCAACTCCCTGAAATCAAGGAGTCTCCTATGATCAGAAGTGTTTTGTATTTCCATTTTGCTTTTTTTGTTTTGGTCCCAGTTTTGGAAGAGCTTCATAGTGCTAGCTCCTGTGCTGCAGTGTCACTCTGCAGTGTCCTCTGCCCCTTTGTTTGATTTTGGAGATAGAGGCAGATACCGGTTTGTAGTTTTTATATGGTTTGTGGAGGTGGTATGTTGGCGGTGCATTGGTGATGGGGCACCTAATTTGCCCTCTAACCACCTGCCAACCTCTTGGACCAACTACCCTCTGCAGTTGGTGCTTCAGTTGGATGTTGGGGAAATGGTAGGCGGGTCTTATATTTCCTCCTGAATATGCAATTTGAGGTGCGCAATCTCTGCTGATGCTGTGAGCCCCGACATCTACAATGGTCCAGCATGTAGGACAGTGTCCTAAATCCTGCATAACTTCCCTTTTGAAAAGTGTCCGCAGTACCTACAGTTAATATCCATTCCAGTTGAGCTGCCGAGTTTATAACCCGTTCAGAGTAATTAAAAGGAGGAAAATGAAAGCAATAGTTTGATTTTCATGTTTTTGTATAACTTAAAAACAAGTTAATTACTTGTGCCCCTGTAGGTGAGGTCACTGTGTGGATACCCCTCTGATCCTCCACCCTTCCTGCTTTGCTACAGGAAATGTTGCAACTGTGCTACTCTATGAAAAAGGAGTGTCGCATTGGGTGGTTGCGGATGGGGGTGGGTGGGTGGCTGGGCCCTTCCCCTGCCGAAAAATAATCACAGACGAAAGAAATAAGGAGGTAAGTGCAGAAACAAACAATCAACCAACAACAAATGCAGTAGCCCTAAAAAGCTTAGCCTAATGATATATGAAACTGTAAAACCTGTAACAATTTCACAGAAGATATACCCTGCAAAAAGTACTTTGCTATAGAGAAAAATAAAGCAGTAACAGAACATATACCTTGCAAAAACAATTTGCATCAAAAAAGATTAACAGCAGTAATCTGTAAGCACATAACAGTTACAAACCTGTAGGCACATTCCGCAATAATGCAGCAAAAAGTATACCCTGCAACAGCAACTTGAATTCGAGAAGATTACAGCAGTAAAATGTAAGCAAAAAACAGTAACAAAACCGGAGTCCAAAAAAAACAGTAATACAATAAATCTGCCTAGTCAAAAGAAGCCTTAATCTTTTTCCTTGCTCAGTCCTCACAAGCAAACCTAAAAGAAAAGACCGCAGGTGAAGCTAGGTGCCTTTGCAAGCAAACCTAGTCTTCAACCTTCTACAGTCTACTCCTTTAAGGAAAGGGTATTTTTCCATTATGCAAATACTGAACAGAAATAAGGAAAACTGTCACATACTGACCCCCAAGGGATGAACTACTGCAGGAAAACACAGTGTCCAAAGCCAAAGACTGAGGGCAGTAGTACAACTGGAAGGAAAAAAATTCATAGAAATATAGAAAACGACAGCAGGTAAGGGCCTCCTGGCCCATCCAGTCAGCCCTTTTTCATTGCAATGGCTTTCACAGCAGACCCTTCTAGTCTACAGCACTTTCTCTTCCACCCCTTTCCTATCCCTTAGGATTCCCTTGTACCTATCCCAGGCTTTTTTGAATTCCACCACTATTTTTGCCCCCACTACCTCCACAGGAAGACTGTTCCAGGCATCCAGCACTTTTTCTGTTAAGTATTTCTTTATATCTCACCTCACCTACCACCTTGAGCTTCATATCGTGACTCCTTGTTCTACAAAGTACAGTTGTGTAAGAACTTATCATAAAAGCAGATCTTTGAGTATCTCTTGCAGCAGGTCATTACACATGGTATTACAGCCGCAGCGTCATTTCTCCTGATGACTTTTAGCAGTTCCCTAGGGACCTCCCACAGCACTACCACGTGGTGTCTACCCAGCAGGTATAAAAGGGGGAGGTCCCAGCTACTCCTCAGTTCTTTTCCATCCTGGTGATCGAATGTGAAAACATATCCTAAGCTTCCGATGGGAACTGAGGAGGGAAATCAAAGCAGCAGCTCATGGAGTCATAAAAGACAGGAGCAAGGAACCCTTCTGAAGTAACAGCAAAGGGGAAGGAGGGCAGGGCTGCATGACCTGCTGCAAGACATACTCTCTAAGATCTACTGTTATGGTAAGTTCTTATGCAACCGTACTATCTTCAAGGCAATCTCTTGCAGCAGGTCATTAAACATGCAATATTCCCAAGCAGTTATTATACCCAATAGGAGGAGGAGGAATCGAATCATTAGGACTTAGGACAGGAGGCCTTGTAGGACGCCCATCCAAAAAACATTCCACTTCTTAGAAGCAATGTCTAGACTGTAATGCTTGGTGAAGGTATGTACAGTAGACCAAGTGGTGGCTTCATAAATATTCAAGGCAAAAACACCCCGGAAACACGCCGTAGAGGCAGCCACGACTTGTAGAATGGGGTTTTACAGCCCCTGTGAGAGGTTTTTCATATTTTGCATAGATAAATGTAATGCAGCCAGCCAACCATATGAACAAGCACTGTTTTGAAACACCAACGCCCTGGTTTCAAGGGGCGAAAGAAAAAAAGTTGCTCAGCTTTTCGCAACTGTGAAGTGTGGAGAAGGTAAATGCACACTGTTCTATGCAATCAAGAATACGAAGCAGGGCTCTCCTGGATTCGTATGCTCCACAGCGACTGGTAATTGAACAGTCGGATTTAAAGTAAATTCAGAAACAACCTTTGGCAAAAACGATGGATTTGTGCGTAAAGAGACACTGTCATTATGAAACTGCAGGTAAGGAGGTTTGCACATTAGTGCATGTAACTCAGACACATCTGCCTGACGTAATAACTAAAAACTTAAGTTCTCTTTTTTTTTTTTTTTTTTATACACATACTTTATATTTATTGGTTTGCATATAAACAGGCGAAATACATCATAAGTCTTGGAAATATCACAATTGATACATACATCAAGGAAATAAGAGTCCTATGAATATACAGGATTATAGTCTTCTCCATGCTAGTCCTATAATTGAGGGGAGAAATCTAAAATAGAATAGAAACATAGAAACATAGACTTTGACGGCAGATAAGGACCGCTAGGCCCATCTAGTCTGCCCATTTCCTACCTACAGGATAGGCCAGAGATCCTAGTTAACCAACAGCCTTTAGAACAGGTACATTCTGAAAGTCACAGATTCTGTGTAACTGTAGCCTAAGAGCAGGTGGACATGTCAACTAAACAAAAAAAAAAAAAAAAATTCACTCCTGAAGTGTTATCTAAATTACCTTGCTCACAAAGCTTAGGGTCCACCACTATACCTAAAGGAAAAAAGAACCCTAAAAGAACTTTCAGATGTACGAGATGATCACTACTTGCATCAAAATTCTAAAAATTAAATACAGACCGCGGGAGAGTACAGCTTAAATCTCCCAATTACTTGCAGATAGTTCTTACTTAAGGTAATGATGGGACTCTAAGGCCACAGTCTCATTTATAGTTACTTTACTAATGGCATCAAAGATGTGGTAAATCAGTTGTAATTAACATTTAAGAAGTTGCGTTTTCTGAGCATTTTACCACGTTTTAATAACTAGCATCGACAGTCCGGTCCTAACCCAAAGACAGGCGCTAAAAGTCCCACACACAATAAAGGTAGAAAAATTTCACCAATTAGTCCCTTTCAGGTTTCCTCAGAGGACCCATCTTCATATGGTTGCTGACGAACTTTGGACTGGTGAACTTCTTTCCTGGTAGCCCATTTTCCAGCATTGATCAGGTCAGTGAACACAAACTTTACCTTGACGTACAATGCAGAGTTTAGGTGGAAAGAGAACCACATGAGGTATAGCAAGGTCCCGGAGCTTTCGTCAAACTCCAATCAAATTTTTTTACAGCGTTGCCGAGTAGAAAAGGAAAGGTCCATGAGTAAGTGCACTGTGTGGTCTTGTACACTAAGCGCGTCCAATCTTCTTGCTAGTCCCAAAATAGAGTCCCTGGTGCCCATACTGTCGGCAACTATTATAAGTACACGCGGTGCCTCCGTTGCCTGCTTACTGCGTGGCCGGATTCTATAGGCCTTAAGAAAGAGCCAGTCCGAGAAGTCTCCATGGCCCTTAAACTGCTCCTGGATCCATTCTTTAAAAAAGAGCAAGGGATAATCTCCTTCTAACCCCTCCGGTAAGCTAATCATCCTAATGTTGGTACTCTGTACTTGATTCTCCAACTGTTCGAGTCGATTATTAAGATGCTGTACCTCCTTCTGGCGACCCGCGTTTAAAGCACTGCACTTAGTCGCCTGCTGCTGTAGATCCTCGACTATTAGTTAACTGCTCTATGGATGTCTCCACCAAGGTAATCTTTCCTGCAAGACCATCCAATTTTGTGTTTATGGCTGTTACTGAGGAAATCAAGGATTGTAGCTCATGGCCTAGTGTCTATATTGTTTCCTCTCCATCACTGCTGGTAGAAGGCACTGACTTTGCTGAGCTTTTCGTAGCACCAGATGCTGTATGGGCATGATCTTTCTTTTTAGGATTGCCCATTCTGATTCTGAATAGCTAAACTACCGATGTAGGTCTTTTTTACTGTTTAATTTGAGTTGTAAAGTATAATAATTCTTATTTCATATTAGTTATGACAAAGCTGCTCTTCCTGCATCTGTCTAGCTCGGGCTCTACAGTGCCCCCCTAAAAACTTAGTTTTCCAAGAAAGATAACGGAGGTCACTGGATTCAGCGGGCTCAAATGGACTCTGTCAATTTTTCAAGCACAAAACCAAAATCCCACACAGGAACTGGATCCCAGATAGGGGGATGCAGTTGCAGAATACCTTTTAAAAAGGTTTGAATCAAAGGTAACTGGGACAAAGGGATGCTGGCCACAGGTAAATGTAATGTGGCAATGACAGAAAGGTAGGCTTTCACAGAGGAATATTTCAGTCCACCCTCCAGCAAGGAGAGCAAATAATCTAAGATGCGCTCTAGGGAACACTCATAAGGATCCAAGTCAGGGCTTGCCAAATCCAATAGCCAGATGTCCCGGACAACCATTTTTTTTTTATTAAACGTGGAGACAAGCAGATGCCAGAGTTCTGCTTGTCCCACGGACTACCATGCTGCAGTTTAAAAATTGCAGGTTTTTAACCTGCTTTTCCCTCGCTGGCCACTAGATGTCCTTCCCAGGTCCTGAAGGAGGGAGCCAAGCTAGACTCCAGAGTCACCCGATTTTCTTTGTGCTGTCACATGGCGCAGCACTGTTGAATGCACGCACCACAGCCACATGCCACCATGCCCCCATGCCCCAACTTGACTGTGCAGTCGGGCTGGAGATCGGGCACCAGACACACTGGGAAGCGCCAAGAAGAAACACGTCACAACTGGCCAAATACAGCCAGACTGACAGGCTAGGCAGCCTATAGCTGATGGTACAGTGTCTTACAGTCCTGGCTATTGAACATCCGCTTGGGGTGGAGCTCAGAGTGTCAGTGGCTGAGTTGGCAAAGGCGCCATTTCACTACTGACACTGGAGAGCACAGCATTTCTGTTTGAGCAGTATTTGGTGGTGGTTCCTGTTCAGTGTCACACTGTATTTGGGGCCGGCGCCGCGAGTCACAATCACAAAATATATATCTTGTTTGGCTAACAGTAGAGATACTAGAGAGAACACTTAAGAAATATATTGGCACGCCAAGTGAGCGGGAGTGTAAGAGTATCTGAAGTCGGGGGGGGGAGATGCGAGAGCGTATGTGAGAGAGATCGATTTGTAAAGAGGAGCATTACCAAAGGCATTTGCCTGTTGTGGAGAGAGCACAGTCTGTCTAATCAATCTGCTGATTCTTATAAAAAAAATATATAAAAATATTTAAAAAAGGTTTATTTAGAGACAGGATTTTAAATAATTGATTAGCAGTTTTTTCTTGGGACAATGCTAACTGTACAGAAAGTATTTATATAGGTTTTCTAGAAGTGTTATGTTTTTAAACACAGTGAGGCAAGTGCTATGCATTTTCACAATGTTTTAGCACTTTTATGAGCAAAACGCTAATCAATTTTTGGAGTTAAATAACCCCTGAGAGAAAATAAAGAACTAAGCAAAACACTGCACACTGAATTCAGGGGGCTGTGTGTGTTGGGTCTGACTCTGTGGACTCATGTGAAGTGAAGAAAAATAGAAAAGGATAATCATCTTAAATAAAAGAAAAAAACTTGAGACTTTAAGTGGGGAAGTGATTGTGTCATGAGACTACTAAGCATTTCTTCAATAAATAATTATATTAATCGTGTGGTAAGGTGAAGTGTGTGTTTGTGCGTGCACGCGAGACCAAGCCTGCCCTCCCTGAGAGAGCAGAGATTAGGAACCCGACTGATAAACGGATATATATAGAAAAAGTCCCCCCCACCAAAAAAAAAAAAAAAAAAAAACACAAAACTAATAGGTGGAAGCAGAGGTGTGTGTGCAAGACCACTAGATAAAGCCTGTCCAGAGTATAGAAAGTAACGTACGTCACATCACACAACAACTGAACTACGAAACTTAAACCTCCTTAACCCAGCCCTCCTTATACCCATGCATTGCGTAGCCCACAAACTGGAGTTAGTTCGACGTCATGAAAAAAAAATCCCTTTGTTCAAAAAGTAGAAAACACCTTGAAAGGAATTTAAAATTTTACCACTGCAGCCCAAGAAACTTGGGGAACTGCAGGAAATGGATGTCATACACACCGAGTTGGCTAATTTCAGTGCAATAAAGCAAGTTCGTTGGCTTGCAAGTAGGACGTGTTCAGTTCATGCTGTTCAAGTCAACCTGCCCACAGTAGTTCAACATCTTGAACATGTCTCAAACTCTGCTGGTGATGATGGGGCCAAAGCAAAGGCACTTCTAAGTGATGCACACTCAGTACAGTTTGTAAAATCATTGTTTATTCTTCAAGATTTTCTGCCAATATTGAAAAATCTATCACTTGAATTTCAAAGGGATGACCTACTAATACTAGAAGTCCCCTAACTCGTCGAGACATGCTTACTCCAGTTGACTGAGCTAAAAAACAAGACCTGGAAAGTTTATGACCATTTCTAAACCAATATAATCCTGCAGAGACATACATGAACTATCTTGTTTCAAAACGTGGCACTGAGGACAAGATTGTTCCTTTTACTTTCAAAGGGAACTTTCCAGAAGTAAATTTTGACTGATACACAGCTGCACAGTTTAATAGATGCAGCAGTATCTTACATCGATCAGCGTTTTCGGAATTTCTCGGAGGAACCTCAAATGGTTCAGTTGCTTAGATTTCAAAAATTCTGATCTGTCACGAGAAGAACTTGCACAATTTGGCACAACTGATTTAAGTACTTTATTAGACTACTTTGACAACTTTTTCTGAAGATCACATAACCAGTACAAAATGGGAGCATTTTGCATTAAAAGCAATGCTTACGTCTGCAGTTGGTAAGCCATATCTGCAAGTGTATTCATGACTACTATTAGAGAAACCGGCCCAGCTTGCTCACATCCTTGACCCAATAGAAATGTTACTGGATACGAGTGTCTACAGCTAAATGTGAGAGAGTATTCTCCATTCAGAATCTTATAAAAACAAAAATTAGAACAAGTTTGGCTGATGACACACTCCAGTCACTACTGCATACAGCAGTTGAAGGCCCTGCATTAGACAGTTTTGATCCAGATCAAGCTATCAACCACTGGCTACTATCTGGTCCTGGCACACGCCACGTTCATGGTCATAATGGTCATGCTAGTTCAACTACTAGTTCTACTGATTCATGTGAAAATGTCCCCAAAGCTGTCACTAGTCTTGATGACAAAATATGATGCTCCAGCTGGAGCAAGCTCAGGCTTCCTGTAACTTTCCCTGATGTTGATGCTGTACTGTCTGCTACTCTGCTGTAATGATGTTCTCACTGTGCTACTGGCACTCTGCGCTAGTCTGCTGCTGCAAGTACACTTGCTTTCAGTTTCTCACTGCTGATGCTAATTCTGTCACAATCCTTATGCTCGCCATGCTGCTGACAAAATAAAATCCTATTCTCCTTATTGTCTATTTCAACACTAAATAACTAATACTACAATAAATCTGTTGAGTTGTCTGCAGTTTGATACTTTCCATTAAAAGTATGCCATTTTATACTGGGACTACCAACTCAAGCACTGGGACAACTACTTTTGGACAAGCCACTTGTCCATGGACAAGTACCCAATTTTAAAATTTGTCAAGCCCTGATCCAAGTCCAGTGTAGAGAAGAGTTTCCACTTCATGGAATAGGAAGACCAAGTAGATGGCTTCCTAGCAGCCTGGAGAACTTCCGCCACCTTTGAGATAAGCATCCTACCCAGTCAAGGAGGCATCTGTAGTCAGAATGAGACTCCGGACAAGAGAACGGAACGGTATGCCTCATATTAAGATGTCTATGGACTTCCACCACTGTAGAGCTCAAAGAGCCAGGGAAGACATCAGGACTGGGGCATCAAAATAGTCCTCCTTCTGATACCAATGGACTCAAGAGGGACAACTGAAGGACCCTCCTATTTAACCTGACACTGGGGACAGTCAGTGTCGTGGCTGCCAAATGTCCCAGGAGGCTGAGGTAGTCTCATGTGGAGACTAATCTGCTGGACTCAATCTGTGTGCCAAAGCAATCAGGGCATCCACTCGAGCTATGGACAGATACGCCTTCCCCACAGAAGTGTCCAACACGGCTCCGATATATTGGAGGCATTGTGTAGGGTCCATTTTTGACTTCGGATAGTTTACTGCTGTCCCCACCTGGGTGAACAACTGCAAGGTTCGAGAAAGCATGAGTAACAGCTGTTGGCTGGAGGACACTTTCAGGAACCAGTCTTCCAGGTAGGTAATGACAGAGGCAGTCTCTGTGGAAAGTCACTGCGACCACCGCTAGGCATTTTGTTAATGCCCTTGGGGCCGAGGAAAGGTCGAAAGGGAGGGCTCTGAACTGGAAGTGATGACCCTGAAACATGAAATGGAGAAACTGAGGACAGGTGAATCAAGATATGGAGGTATGCATCCTTCACATCCAGAGAGCAGAGCCAATCTCCCGTATTCAGCAAAAGGAGAAGTGTCAGAAGAGACACCATTCAGAACTTTTGGTATGTGATGTAGAGGTTGAGGCACCAGAGATCCAAAATGGGGCGTAAATCCCCTATTTGGGAATCAGGAAAAAAGTGCGAGTAAAATCCCACACCCTTCTAAGGAAGGGGAACTGGTTTGATGCTCTTTTCTGAGAGCAAAGCATCGATTTTGGTCTGTAAGATCAATGCTTGGTCTTGGGGGTAGTAAGAGACCCTGGGTGGCAAAGAAAGATGCACCTCTGAACTCCAGCATGTGCCCTGTCATGATCACTTGCAGGAGCCACTGGTCAGATGAGATCACTTGCCACCCTTGCAGGTGCAGGAAAAACCTACCCCTGATGGCCATGGGTAGGGTCTCTAGTCCCATGACTAGAGGAAGACCTTCAGGCTGAAGGCTGGTCCTGCTGGGGGGCAGCAGGGATGTAACGGGGTTTCTGAGCATTTTCAAGACTTGCCAATTGTAACCGAGGTTCTCCCATACTGGCAGATGTTCTTTGAGCCAAGGGATGGCCCCTGTAGGGGCAACTCCTCAAGGAGCCCCTGAAGGCCGTTTTCACTTTAGGACAGTACAGGGTCTGTACCAATTGAAGGGTACAAAGTCTTGTAAGTCTTTCAGTGTCTTAGGTCTGTGGAGCGAACAGCTGAATCCCTTCAAAAGGTGTATTCAGGATAGACTGCTGTACGTCAGAGATCCCCATTCATTATTATTTAGAGGTGGGTCATACATGATCCTAACCAACCGCCTCATCTTGTGCAGCGCCACTCTTCCAGGCTGCAATTTGTGTTCAATGTTTAATTTGTGCACTTGCGCTAGAAACGTGATGCTGCTGCAGCATCAGGCATGCGAGGTATGGACGGCAGCAGCTCTTGGGAATTTGGTGGAGCTGCAAGCTTGGTCGGGATCACGGGTAAAATGTAAGTCAGCAGACCAGGCTGAAAGAGTGGAAGGCGCCAAATAGATGAGCCAATTAGAACAAAGCTCTGGGAGTGACAATACAGCAGCCTATAGTGGAGCAGCTACAATTGTTGGGTAAGTCCCATATCAGTAGTCTGCTGCCACTTTTAGGCATTGCTGTTCTGTCCTTCAATCAGAATGGATGATCGATCATTCTTTCTAGCTCCATAGTACTTGCAGTCAGCTTCCTTTGGCTAAATATTGTTTTGGAAACCTTAGGCAGTGTATTTTATTTTAGAAAGTCTTGAGTGCAACTTTGAAGTTTTACTGAGTGGCAGGGAAGGGGAGAGGTCGTCGAGTGGTCTCCAGCATTTCAGACCAGCAAAACGTTCTGCCTTCACTCAAAGGGCAGCTGCAGCAACCAAAAAAAAAATACTGGCAGTAAAAGAAAAGATACCATAATATATGCACTGTGACTGGAATCAGTGCCGATTTATTTTCTGTGGAGAGTCAGATACTGTAGCTGATATTGCAAAATAACCCAGGTATCTGGTTTCTTGCACGCCTGATGCACACTTTAGGATTAATGGTCAGACCTGCATTTTGATAGCTTTGGTAACTGCTTGTAGGTGGTGTGACTTGGGTGTTCTGGACTGTACACTATCAGACCAGTAAGCACATTAAGCAGTGCAAGGGGGCTAGACTATCTGTCCTTGGGGGGGAAAAAAAAATCTTATTAAATTGAAGTGGGTCGTTGGGCAGGGGAGAGAGAGAGAGCTCATTGTGTGGTCTCCCACAGCGTTTGAAGGGCTGCAGTGCATAAAAAAAAAAAATATATATTACTGGCAGTAAAGAAACAAAATAATTCAAGTCAGATCATTACTACCTGTATGACACAGCTGGTTGTGTTTGTGAGGAGACACTGGGGACAGACATTAGCCTGACTACTTGCCCCCCCCCCAAAAAAATTAGTGCTCCAAATGGTGCCTCCAAGGGGGTCTGCCAGTCCTGTCCTGCCAGTCTTGTGCAGTCAGTTGCTTTGTCAGTGTGTGGTCACTTGTTTCTAAACCCTGAGGGAACAAAAAAAATATTTGTGAGAAACAAAAAATTAAGGGCTCCCGAGTCCTGTCTTAACTGTGCCACCAGGGGTCTAGTCTCTGTCCCAAACCCCGATTCAGGAAAGCAAGGGGTCTACACTCTCTGTCCCACCGGTCAGGTTGTGCAGCCTTGCTTCGTCATTGGTCACTTGTTCTAAACCCTGATTCAGGGAGCAGTGTGAGATTAACATTTGGTGCTCAACCAGCATTACCAAACTCTCGTTCTGTATTGACAAAACACACAACACTTGGGGAAGCTTTATTTTACAATGCAGAAACTAACTTTAGTTTCAAATTAACTCAAAAACTGAAACATCCTGATCAAGATGACAGTCATGAGTCGATGATTGGGACAATGCCAGTTGGTCCAGTTGATCAGGATGTCCAAGAGACTCCCTGCACCAATACAGAAAAAGAAAAAAACTCTTAAGCATAGAGCAACAGGCTTTTATACTGGCTGGCTTAACAAATACTGTTGGTTAGAGTACAAAGAAAATGATGGCATGCTTTGTGCATTTTGCATAAAACATAAACAGATGCCCAAATCAGGAACAGTTTGGGTACTCAGTGGGTGTAAGACATTCAGAGAAGATGCTATAAAAAGGCATCAGAACAGTTCAGTTCACGTTGTTGCTCCTGAACTGGAAGCTAACTGCAGAATTTCAGCTTCAAAAGGTGGAATAGAGCAGGCAATGCAGCAGGCCCTGACCCTGGAACAAGAAGCTTTTGTGGCATCCCTTCGTTGCATGTACTAGCTAATAAAAAAGTGAGCTGCCTCACAGAACGAAATATAGCTCACTGCTGGATCTCGCCAAATCATTGGGATGCAAATACCTAGACAATATACATATTGCTGATGCTGTTAAATATCGTTCTGATCGAACTGTCAGAGAAATGGTTCTCTGTCTGGGTGAGGTGGTCAGGAGATCAGTTCTTACAGATTTGAAGGCTGCCAAATTTTTTTCATATTTGGTGGAAGAAACAACTGATACTGCTGTTATGAAGCAGCTCATTTTGTATGGTATGTACTGCAAAGAAGGGAAACCCAGAGTTTCTTTCCTGGGACTTGAGGAACTAATTGATGGAAAGGCAGACACAATTGTTAAAAAAAAAAAAAAAAATATGCTGGAGTTCTCTGATAATCAAATCTCGGTTGATCACCTTGCAGGGTTAGGCAGTGATGAAGCAGCCGTTATGCTGGGCAGGCAAAACGGGGTGGCTAAAAAGCTGAAAGAAGTCAGCCCAATTCTTGTTGAAAAAAATCACTGTATGGCTCACCAGGAGGCCTTGGCTGTAAAGGCAGCAGCAAATGAAGTGAACGCCATTAAAAAGTTTAATCAAACACTAGATCACTTATACAGATTATGAAAAAACTCTGCTGTTCGCATGGCTGCCCTGAACGAAATTCAGCAGGCAATGGAAAACCCTGTTTTAAAGCCTAAACAGGCAAAAGCAGTTAGGTGGTTGTCCCATGATGCAGCATGTGACACATTAAGGAAGATTTTCCCATCCGTTGTTATGTCCTTGCATAGAGAGGCCTCTGAAAGGCATGATCTGCAAGCTGTGGGCCTAGTAAAAATGGTGGAAAACTGGGAGTTTTTCTCTATTTTATGCATGATGTGTGACATACTTCCACACCTTAGCATCTTATCTAAATGCTTTCAAACATCAGCTCTGAATTTTACTGCTACAAAGAGACATTTACATTCCACTTTAGAGATTCTTAGGGCACGCCTACTGGTACCTGGTCAGTACTTCTCAGTTTCACCTGAACTAGTACTCCTGAATGATAATGGCCTGAAGTTGCCATTTAGCGAACCACAGTTAAATCATTTCAGAACCTCTGTGCATGACAAGTTTATTAAGGCCCTAATTGCTCAGATTGAGCAAAGGTTTCCAAGCACAGAACTTTTGGATGCGTTCAGTATCTTTGACCCCAGCATGATACAGGAAGTTGATATTGAAGAGTTGGAAGGGTATGGTAGTGATAGCCTTGAGATTATTCTTGGTCAGTATGCTACTATTGTGGATGTAGATGCTTCTGCACTGGAATGGGCTTCTCTGCATAGTCTCATGTTCAGGGAAAAGATGGCCTTTAAGACTATTTCTGACGTGCTGCACGTCAGTATGTAGACCTGTATCCAAACATATCTACTTTGGCAGAACTGGCAATGATAATACCCATGTCAACTGCAGATTGTGAGAGGGTTTTCTGCACTGAATCGAATAAAACGCAGGAACGAAATAGATTAAGTGCCAGTGTGCTAAATGCACTTCTGCTTATCTCTTGTTCTTATGCATTTATTGCATCCTGACTGACTCTGCCCACGGTAGCTCCGCCCCTGGTGACCCTCGCCCCTGTGGCTCCTTCCCTTACCACCACTCTATATTTTCACGCAATGTGGAACACTGCTGTACGTCCTGTGAAAATCCCAACACCCTGAGTCAGGCATGTCATCTGAGATGCACTTTGCAGAGGACATACAGTCATAGTGTCAATGGCATCACAAGTGGCTCTTAGCAGGTGGTTGCATACAGCTGCTGCAGCAGACATTTTGACTGTCAGTTCCTCCTGGATAGAACCTGCCAGGAGGGACTGGACTGTTGCCTGGGAGGCCTTTAGAATTTCCTCCTGATATTTCAGGAAGTGTTCCATGTAATCAAGTATACGTAGAGTCAAGGTGGCCAAGGCAAAATCCCTTTTTCCCCCCATAACATCCAATTTCTTGGACTCCTTATCCGGAAGTGGAGCACTCGTGTGCCGAGGCCTAGGGGACCCATCATGTGCGAGCCACTGATCACCACCGAGTCCGCCTTAGGCGGAGACGTGAAACCGGGGTGATCCACCGGAGCCCAATAAATCCTATCAGCCTTACAAGGACTGAAGGGAATCTTGAAAGGTTGCTTCCATGCAGCCAGTAAAGCCTCTTCAAAGGTCTCCAGAACTGCACACAGTACTCCAAATGGGGTCTCATCAACTGTCTGTACAGAGGGATAACAACTTCCTGTTTTCTACTAGTGATGTCTCCCTATACATCCCAGTATCCCCTCAGCCATCCTTACTGCCTTCTCACATTGCTTCCTTACCTTCAGGTCATCTGATATGACTACCCCCAGGTCCCTTTCCATTTTGCTGTCAACACCTCCCCACCCCATTGTGTACTCTTCCCTGGATTGTTTCCCAAGTGCATTACTTTGCTCTTCTTTGCATTAAATCTAAGCTGCCATACTTTTGACCATTCCTCCAACCTTGCCAAGTTCCTTCTCATCGTTTTCACCCGCTCCTTGTGCATCAACTCTGTGGCAGATCTTTGTCTCATCTGCAAAGAGGCATACTTTTCCTTCCAGTCCCTCTGCAATGTCACTTAAAGATATTAAGAAGGACCGAACCAAGTACTGAATCCTGCGGTACCCCACTAGTAACCCCCTTTCTTCGGAGTGGACTCTGTTTACTATTACCCTCTGCATCCTGTTGTCCAGACAATTTTTTTTTTTTTTTTTTTTTTTTATCTTTTATCTAGGCTACCACCCTGAGACCCACTCCCAGAATGGCTAATTTATTAATCTTGTGTGGGACTGCGTCAAATGCCTTGCTAAAATCTAGGTAGGCCATGTCCACAGCCCCTTGCTAGTCTACTACTTCGGTCACCCAGTCAAAGAAATCTATCAGATTCGTCTGACATGACCTTCCTGCTATGAATCCATGCTGCCTTGGGTCTTGTGCCCCGCTGGCCTCTAGGTACTCAAGAATTTTCTTTGAGAAGTGATTCCATCATTTTCCCTACCACTGAGGTCAAGCTAACAGGTCTATAGTTTCCTGCCTCTGCTTTGCTCCCACTTTTGTGAAGGGGAATCGCATCTGCTCTCCTCCAATTCTTAGGTACCACACCATCCTCCCATGATCTGTTAAAAAGGGTAGTCAGTGGTGTCACTAGTTCTCTTAGAATTCTGGGGTAAATCCATCAGGCCCCATTACCTTGTCCACCTTCAGTTTTAGCAGTTATTTCAGAACGCTTTTTCTGTGAAAGGACTGGCATCGATCCCCTATCCAGAGTACTTCTACTGATTGGATTAGGTACCTCCTCTTCTTTGTGAATACTAAGCAGAAGTATCTGCTCAGTATCCCTGCTTTTTCACTGTCTCTCTGCCCACCCACATTCCCTTTATGAAGCCCTCACTATCCCTCCCTTGGTTTTTCTTCGCTCCCTAATGTGCCTATAAAAGGTTTTATCCCCCTTCTTAACCAAGTTGTCCATCTTTTCCTCGGTTTGGACCTTTGCTATTCTGACTGCCTTTCCCACTTCCTTCTGCTTTAACTGGTACAGTTCTGTCCTGCTCCTTATGAGTTTCCTTATACTTCCTGAATGCTAGCTTTTCCTCCCTAACCTTCCCCGCCACCTCTTTTGAAAACCATAGAGTTTTTTTTTTCTTTCGTTTTGATTTGCTTCAAACAAAGGCTTGTCGCCTTTGTTATGGCAGTCTTGAGGTTTCCCCATTGTTCCTCCACCCCTCTTCCTGCCCGTTTGCCATTGCTTTTCTGAGGCACCCTCCCATTTTGACAAAGTCAGCCCTCCTAAAGTCCAGTACCTCTCTTTGTATGACTGGACTCTGTGGCTGTGTTTATCGTGAACCACACTTTTGGTGGTCACTGGTTCCCAGATGGCTACCCACTTCTAAATCGGAGATCCTCTCTCCATCCCTGTTTGAGAGTACCAGGTCTAAGATTGCTCCCTCCCCAGTGGGTTCCAACACTAGCCATCTGAGGCATGACCATGCTCTTGGATGTGGCTGCAGCAAAGGTGCTCCAGTTAACACTGGATAAGGGATCCGAAGACATTAGTATGTGAACTTGTAGTTAATTTGAGTCAGCAGAACTCTGTCGACGACAGGAAAGCAGAGCTCCGAAGGAGGACTTGTATGCAGATCGCGGCTGAAAAGAACTGAGGGAGGACAGAGAAAGACTTTCTATGGCAGGGCAAATGCCCATGTACAAGTCTTCAGTGCCTTAAAGTGGAGGGGGGGAGAAATCAATTTTCCAGATGTGAAAAATACTTACCGATTCACTATGGATATAGCCAGGATTGGCTAATGAATGTATGCTAATTGATTAATAGGCAGAGGGAAGCAGGATGGTTGGATCTTGAAGAGGAAGGATGCACATGGAGGCTCTCGGCATATTTGGCCAGAGGGGGTCAGAAGGCATACAACAGATTAGGCCATGGGAATCACATGATAGCAGCTGTATTGGATAGCTGGGCTCAGATCAGGGGAAAAAAAAAAAAATAGGGGTGGGGGAAGAGGAGACTTGGTTACTCCCCATAGCCAGAAACCCATTTTTCCTACCAGGTTTAGTGGAGAAGGGATATAGAGAATGGGAAAGGAGGGGGCTGACAAGCCTAGGGCCATTGAAGAAAAAAGGGAGCTACTCACCTTTAGAGAGCTATGGGGGAGGAGGAACGGGGCTATCACAGACTCATTTGTTTCGATACCTACAAGTAAGACTACACGCGGGGACTAGGATGCAGACCGGGGGAAAATTTCTCCTTTGGATCAGGTGGAATGTTTAGTGTACTTGGCTAGGACAGATACGAGAGGCCTGATAGGAAAAGCCGCCCGGATAGGCAGACAATTATTTCCAGATCCCACGCATTGAAACACAGAAACACAGAATTTGACAGCAGGAAAAGGACTGCTTGGCCTACCTAGTTTGCCCATTTCCCTACTTAATGGCTAAGCTGCAGATCTTAGTTAACCAACAGCCTATTTCTTCCTACCCCCCACTAAAATCGCCTTATGTTTGTCCCATGCATTCTTGAACCCCCCAGTTTAGACTCCACTACCTCCTCAGGAAGGCTGTACATGTATCCACAACCCTCTCCATGAAAAATATTTCTCACATTACCTCTGAGCAGTCCGCCTCCATATTTCAAATTGTGCCCCTTGTTCTTGCACATCTCTTCTGAAACATGCTACCCTCTTGGGCTTTGTTGACTCCTTTAGGTATTTGAAAGTTCCATCATGTCCCCCCTCCTCCTCTCCTGAAGGGTATACATACTAAACCCCTTTAATCTCTCTTCACAGGTCTTTGATGTAGACCCTGCACCATTTTAGTTGCCCTCCTCTGGACAGCCTCTATCCTGTCTATGTCCTTGGAAATGGGGACTCAGAACTGCACACAGTACTCCAGATGGGGTCTCACCAACTGTCTATAGAGATGGATAACAACTTCCTGTTTTCTACTGGTGATGCCTCTCCCTATACATCCCAGCATCCCGCCAGCCCTCCTTACTGCCTTCTCACATTGCTTGCCCACCTTAAGGTCATCTGATATGACTACCCCAGGTCCCTTTCCATTTTTGTTGTTCGTATCTCACCCCCCATTGTATACTCTTCCCCTGGATTTTTGTTTCCCAGGTGCATTATTTTGCACTTCTATGCATTGAATCTAAGCTGCCATACAGTACATTTGACCATTCCTTCAACCTTGCCAAGTCCCTTCACATTCTTTCCACCCTACCTTCTGTATCAACCCTGTTGCAGATCTTTGTGTCATCTGCAAAGAGACATACTTTTCCTTCCAGTCCATCTGCAATGTCACTTTAGGAACTCGACAATTCTTTCCTTCAGAAGTGATGCCATCATTTCCCCTACCACTGAGGTCAAGCTAACAGGTCTGTAGTTTCCTGCCTCTGTCTTGCTCCCACTTTTGTGAAGGGGAATCACACCTGCCCTCCTCCAGTCCTCAGGTACCACATCATAATTCCATGATTTGTTAAAAAGAGTAGTCAGTGGTGTCACGAGTTCTACCCTTTGTTCTTTTACAGTTCTTGGGTGAATCCCATCAGGCCCCGCTGCTTTGTCCACCTTCAGCTTTAAGAGTTCTTTCAGAACCCCTTCTTCTGTGAATCTGGACTGGTATAGACCTCCCTATCCAGAGGGATTCTATTCTTTGATTTAGGTACCCCCCACTCCTCTTCTTTTGTGAATACTGAGAAGTACTCATTCAGTATCCCTACTTTTACACTGTGACCTTCTGCCCACCCTCCCTTCCCTTTATTAAGCCTCACTATCCCTCCCTTGGTCTTTTCACTCTCTAATGTACCAATAAAAGGTTTTATCCCTTCTCAATGCAGAAAACTAAAGTACTGTGGGAGATAAACATCTGAGATGAGGACTGGGAAAGATACTAGGCTTGTATAAAGGCATATTAAACTAACAAGTACAAGGAATCACTTTATAAAATCGATTCACAGGCTATACTGCCCCCTGTCCTATTGCATAAATTCAATCCAGCTGTACCATCAACCTGTGGAAGATGTGGGGTTGAGATAGGGACCTACCACCACTGCTTCTGAAATGCCCAGTCATGCATCTACTTGCTCCCGACCACCTGCTGTCTCCCCGCCCCGACTCACACTTCCGTCACTGCTCCTTTGTCCTTTGCAGCTCATCTCTGACCCCTCTCCCGTTTCTCTCTTCCTGCAGATCTCGGCCCTTAGTGCGGGGCTCAGGCTCTGCCCGCCAGAGTGGCCACAGCTCAGGAGCTAGCCTCCTTCCCTCAGCACCTCCACCAGCCGCCTCGAGATCCTTGAGCCAGGTAAGCTTGCAGACCCAACCGGACAACTCCGTGTCACCTCCATTGGCCACCCCTGATTGGGCCGAGGATCTATGCCTCTGCCAGGACTGGTCTGCCTCGTAAACCCGTTTCTGGGCTCCTGCACCCATTGAAAAGCACTGCTAACGCCAGATTTACGCCTGCCCCCACCCCTGCCTTAATTAAATAGTCCTAAACCCTCCCACTTCCTCAAACCTCACCTACCCCTTACTATTGGTCCCTCCTCATTCTGCCCTCCACTACCACTCCTACTTGACCCCACACCTCTCTCTCTCTCTCTCTCCCCCCCTCCCCGTGACTCATTCATATACCTTTCCCTCTTTCTTGTGTACTCCTCCACTACAGTTCCATTGCCTTCCCATCACAGTAGAGGATTCTGCTGTTATATCTCTTCACTATGTTTGCACGAATTCTTTTTCTCTTGTCACTACTCCCATTCTGCTACCTCCCCGGGGCCTGCTACCCCCACCCCTACCCCATTACCAGTTCATCATCCACTACCCCACAGGCACCCTCTCCTCTCCTCCTCCCCACTCCCCTGACCCCCTACTCCTGTTCTATATGGCAACTCGCAGGAGCCAACACCCAAGGTCCCTGGGACTTTCCACCTCTACTCCCCCTATTACAAGCTTTGTCATCTCTTTGGGAGCAACAAAAACAGCCCACCCATTCTAACAGCACTGGGCGGTCTCAAACTCTCCTTTACGGCCTTATGTATGCCCTCTCTGAAGCTTCTACTCCTCCTCCTCCTCTTCTCGGGGAATGTTCACCCTAACCCTGACCCCCTAACTGATGGTCCTGCAAAGAACCTGAAATACTCAGCAGCTCTCTCCCTTGCGACCATTAATATCTGCAGTCTCATTCCCAAGCTTGATGCCCTTCAAGTTTTCGCCAACCAGTATAATCCTGACGTCATCTCAGTTGTCGAAACCTGGTTCACACCCAAAACTCCTGACTTCACAATTGCCCTACCTGGCTACAATGTCTTCAGGCTGGACCGGCAGACCAAAAGAGGAGGGAACTGTGCATTATACCTCAAAGACTCCCTCCTGGGCCACCCTTTAACTGCCCCACCCTCTGACTCCCTAGCACAGATCCTCCCAATCCGTATCATCCTTGGAGCCCATGGCAAAGCACTCACTATTGCCTCAGTCTACATTCCCCCCAAAGACCAAGTGAAAGTCCTAAACACCATCCTGGAATTTACCCAAATGCTGTTATCCAACACCGAGGTAATCATGCTTGGTGACATTAACAGAAACTGGCTTGCTCCTGATCCTGGAGATCTAAAGGATGCCATCTCTTCTGTTCACCTCACACAGCTGGTTGACTCCCCAACCAGGCACAACTACAGAACTGGTACCAGCTCACTTCTCGACTGGGTTCTAGCCAACCACCCCACCCCACCCATATCTCCATCCTTCCGGATTCCCCCAGTGATCACTCTCCTATCACCTGTTTATGGTCCAACAAATTCAGCAAATCTCCACCAGTCATCACCTGTACATCCCTCCCTTGTGGGAATCTCAATCTTCTTAAATCCTATCTCAGGAAACAGGACTGGACACCTATCTTCAAGCAAATTATGTCAACACTGCCTTAGACTCCTTCCATCTTCAACAAAATCTGCGACAACCTCGTCCCCATCAAAAAGCGTGACGGTCAAGTCCTGCTGCAATCCCTGGTTGATCACAACCTAACAGCACAGCTTAAATTAAGGACCGCCTCCTGGCCCGTGACTCGATCACCAGCTGCCATCCAGAACTACAAGCATGTGCGAAATGACTGCACTAAGGCCATTAAACTACACAAAAGCACCCATTACAGGGAAGCCCTCACAAACACATGGGGTAATGGTAGAGCTTTCTGGTACAACATCAAGGAAGTGACCGGTAAACAGCCTAAAGCATCCCCTAATATGCTCTGTGTTGATAGAACAATTACACTTGACCCCTGAACTATCGCTAATACCTTCAATACCGCTTTCACTGACCTCAGCTCCATTCTCCCCCTGACTTCTCTGAATCCGACACCCCTGCAGACCCAAAAAGAGACCCCCTCTCTACTACCTACTCTCCCTTCCATTTTAAAAATCAGTCAAGCAGCATAAAGCTACATTGGCAAGGCCACTGCCAACACAAGGTATAGTGGGGACTCACTGGACTTAAAACTACTGTCCCTCACGCTCAGTTTATCAGACCACTCACCAAGATCCTTAACCTTCTTCTGCCTTATATACAAGAACAGCGATAAGACTCACTATGGAAACTACCGACCAATCTCCATATTACCTCACCTCTCAAAAGCACTCTAACGTATCGTTGCCAACCAACTCACAGACTACCTAGACAACCACAACATCTTATGTCATTAACAACATGGCTTCAGGAAAGGGCACATCACCACATCTGCCCTCAAGGAATTTACTGCAGCCAGCCACAGTTCCCTAGACAATGGCCATCTTACCGGTGCAATCTATCGATTTACCAAAGGCTTTCTATACAGTCCACCACAACCTGCTTCTTAACCAGCTCTCAACTACACGACTCTCCCCAGACTATGGCATGGTTCCAAAGCTACTTGTTAAACAGATCACTAAGAGTAAAGATTGCTGGTACTCTCTCCAACGCTTTGCCAGTCCGCTCGGCAGTTCCCCAGGGTTCCATTCTGGGACCGCTTCTCCCCTCCCCCTTTTCCTGAATAACCTCCCTAAATCCTGCCCTGAACAAATTATTCTCTATGCAGATGATGCCGTAATTCTCTCCTCCCACAAGGACCAGCACTCCCTACAAAATAATCTCCAACTTGGATTCTCATCAGTGGAAAAATGGTTCAAATCACAGAGGCTTATCCTAAACTATAAAAAAAAAAAAAAAAAAAAAAAAAAAACACAAGACTATGCTTTTCCGAAACTCCCACAAATGCAGGCCATCCTCTCTGATCATATCAAACCAACATGGGACAACCATTGAACAGGTTCCAACCTTCAAAAACTTAGGGATCACTCTTGACTGTAACTTGTCCTACGTGTCTCACATAGACAATGTCGCTAAGGCCGCCAACGACGACTTGGCCTTCTCTACAGGCGCAGGTCCAGCCTAACTCCCGCTGCCTTGAACACTGCAGTACATAGCTCTATTGTCTCAGATTATGGCCTTATCATTTACGGATCGGCCACTCCTATGGTTTTCAGACATATCTCCACCTCACTCAACAAAGCATACCGTCTGATCACTGGGTCTCACCGCCTAACCACACTTGTGACCTCTACGCTCAATCTGGCAGGCTGCAACTATCAAATTGCATAAAATATCTAACCTACACTATGGCTAAGAAGATCACCATGGGCCTGGCTCCCCCTGGGGAGCTATCACTACTCAGCCCTAGTAGTAACCCCCGCCATACAAGCGGCTCAGAGTCTCATCGCTTGCTAGTTCCATGCTGCAGAACCTCCTTGGGCCAATGTTCAATTGCTTACCGGCTCCAAACTGGTGGAATAGCCTTAGTACTGAGGTTGCCTCAGCACCCAAGCTGGGACTATTTAAAACAAAGCTCCATTCCCACCTCTCCACCTCTAGCACCTATGACTGTCACTTCTAACCGGGCCCCCTCAACTCATACAGTTTTAACTGAGGTGCCCCTCCCTGCAGCACTCCTCGTTCCACTCCCACCCCTACCCTATCCCACCAACTACCACTCCACCCCACCTTCCTGTACTTCTGTTCATGTTGACAACTGCCTCTGGCAAGCTCTACAATACATTACTATGCAACCATATGTTAATCCATTTTTCTGCACCACCTGTACTTGCTTTATTGTATATTGCTTATGGTCCACTGTTGTACTACTGTATTGTCCTGTCTGATGTGGAACCTTTGTAAAAGAGCCTTGCCTAAAAGGTACTTGTAATCCTAGAATAAATACAAGGATTTTGGAAGGAAATGAATAGAGATGGGGAAGCTGGGGGTGCACATATTCTCGGTAGAACCCCTCCTGCTACTATTTGGCATAGAGGACTTGGAAGATGAGGGGTGGGAGATGCTGCCTAAGTGGATAAGGGTACCGACGCTTGCAAGACACTGTATTTTAAACACCTAGGTATCAGGAAATAAACCGACAACACAACAATGGCGTACACTAGCTATACAGGCACTAGCATGGAGCAGCTAACATATGTAGTTAAAGGGTGTGCAGAGAGTTTCCTGTCAGCTTGGAAATCATTCCCGAGCTCGCGGTCTCCGAGGGAGGCACATTTGCTGGGAGAGAGCCTAACATAGCTGAAGGGGGCCAAGTAAGGTAAAGGCGCCACTTGGAAAAGAAGAGACTAACACCCAAAACTCTTACACCACCCCCGAAATGTGAAATCATAAAATATAAAAAAAGGATATAGGAAATGTGAAGACTGAGGTAGACGGGCTCCAAATGACAGAGAAACTGAAGGTATAAAATTGCTACATATTGATGAACATTGCATATTGGTTAATGATGAAATATACCAAGTTTTAACATTTTAATGTTATACTGTTTTAATGTTTCAATATTATCGGATATTCAGTTTTGTTTTTCAATTTTTTTTGTATGTATTATATATACTATGGAATGTGGAAAAGGAAATGGTTAGAGACCGTACTACCAGATAAAATTAAACAGATTATTGGAAAAAAGAAAAGAATTCAGAAGTAGCTGGATCCTCCCCTTTATACCTGCCAGATAGACATCACATGGTAGTGTGGGGGAGAAGAGGAAGAGTCCCAGAGTAGACTGCTGAGAACTCATCCAGAGGAAATGATGCCTGCAGCTATAATCCCATCTGTAATGACCTGCTGCAAGACTGCCTCCAAGAGGATTACCCTTTCCTCCAAAATACATCTCCCACTTGCACCTTAACCTTATTCACCTTCATGAGGTATTTAAAGGTCCACATCATATCCCCCCTCTCCCTCCAGGCAGTACATAAACAGACCATGACGACAAGAAAAACCCACAGATCCATCCAGTCTACCCACATTCCCTATAATCCCTGGAACCTACCCCAGGACATACTGTTCGTCCAGGGTACGAGCCTTCCTTGTCCTGTCCCCATTCTCCTCCCTGGGTTTTGTCACCCCAAGCGAATGCTCTTCATTCTATCCCATGCTTGCTTGAATCCCCTGTGTTTGCACCCACCACCTCAGCAAACAGACTGTTCTAAGGTTCCACCACCCTTTCCTTTAAGAAGTACTTCCTCACATCCCTCCTGAACCTCCCTCCTGTTAATTTCCACTCGTGACTATGTGACCTCGAGTTGGTATTCGACTAAATAATTCCCCCAGTTTACCATGTCAATTCCTTTTTTCTCCCCTATATATGTACTTTATGCTCCCCGAAGTCCCAGGACCCCAGCAAACTAGTACTGGCTTGGCCCTTCCGCCTACCCCAGGCTATCGCGAGGCCCCTGTAGCCCAAACTGCCATCTGTCCTCCATTGGGTGGCAGCCAGGGCCAGGAAAACCCTCAGCCCTCCCCAGGAGAGGACAGCCACCTCGTGGCAGCTCAATCCTGCTCTTCACCCCCAACAACAAGGGCTTGCTCCTGAACCTGGGTCATTGGCATGGCGTGAGGTGTGGTGTCCAGTGCTTCAACACTCAGTGCCACTGGGCCAGCAGCTCTTTAAGGAACTTGAAGGTATCCATCATATCTCCCTCTGGCTTCCAGCAGTACATATTTAGTGCCTTGAGGTTCTCCTCACAGGATCTGCCCTGCTAGCCCTGAATCATTTCTCTGTGCTGCACTGTTTCTAACCTATCCCCGTCCTTTCTGAGGTGAGAACACCAAAACTGGATGCAGTACTCCAGGTGAGGCCTCACAAGGGATCTGTATAGGGGATGTATTACCTTTTCTTCTGCTATCAATACCCCTCCCGATACATCCCAACATTTTATTAGCCTTGTTATTTAGAAGAGTTATTGATGATAGCACTACAGATGAGGAATGGTATCTTGGAGTTAAGCCTCACCCCACTCATCCAGTACCCAGTCTCTGGGTCCGTTTTCCAAATGTGCATTACCTTGCACTTTTTGGCACCGAATTTCAACCGCCATAAATACATATACACATTCATATGTGCATACAAGTTTAGTTCCTTTAGCCTCTCCTCATAGGGCTTTTGACACAGACCCTGTACCATCTTGATAGTCCTCCTCTTGACCACCTCTACTCCGTTTATGTCTTTCCTGAGATGTGGTTTCTAGAACTGGACACATTACTCCAGGTGGGGGTCTTACTAATGACCTATGTAGGGACACCACCACTTCCCTGTTCCTGGTGGTCATGCCCCTTTCCAACACACTCCACTATACCATTAGCTCTCCCAATCGCTTTGTCTGGCCATCTTCAGGTCATCCAATATGATCACCCCCAGATCCCTTTCCTGCTTGATCGTTGCAAGTACCTCTCCCCCCCATTTTGTACTCCACCCCCAGGTTTCTGTGGCCCAAGGAATCTACCCTATGAACCTAGATTGCAACAGACAGGGTTGGTTAGCCTAGAGAATAGAAGATCAAGCGGAGACATGTTGCAGCTTAACAATGGGGACCTCGCAAAGCAATGTGGTTTTAAATTTAAGAACAGAAATTCCAATCTTAGAAGTCACAATAGGCAACTACATATTCAAAAAACAAACACTTGTAAAAGAGAAAATTTCTTTGCCATCAGGGCTGCCAAAGCTTGGAACAGGCTCCCCCAAGAGGTAGTACTGACAGGGAACCAGTGATTTCAAAAAAAGGTTAGACAGACATCTAAAATGGGCAATTCCAAACACCAATTGAGACACCCACTACGAGTGGGAGACACTCACGTTGGACTTATGCCTTCTTGTGTCTTATTGCACCGAGTAACCGAGTAAGTGCATTAGTCTGCACTTTTTTTTTTTTTTGCATTAAACCTTGCCTACCAAACTTTTGACCATTCCTGCAGCCATTTTAAATCTCTTTCCATCCTTTGCCCCCCACACTCTTGCAGATCTTGGTGCTATCCGTAACAAGGCAGACCTTCCCTTTCAGTTCCTCTGCTATGTAGCTAATGGACATTAAAGAGGACTGGCATTACTACTGACCCCTTAGGTACTCCTCTGGTCACTCCCCACCCCAAGCAAACTCCATTTAACACCATTCCCTGCCTCCTATCCCCTAACCAGTTTCTTACCCAGGTTACCACCTTACTGCCCACCCCCAAACTACCCAGCTTGTTTACCAAGCTCCAATCAGAAACTGTGTCAATGGGCTTGCTGAAGTCCTGGTAGGCCATGTCCACCACCCTTCCCATATCCAACATCTTGGTTATCCAGTCAAAAAATATATATTAGATTTGTCTGGCACGACCGCCTCTCTACAAAGCCATGCTGCCTCAGGTCCTGCTATCTGCTGGATTACAGGTGTTCCACGATCCTTTCCTTTAGTGTTTCCATCAATTTCTCTACTACTGAAGTCAGGCTGACAGGCCTAGAATTTCCTGTCTCCTACCTGCTACCACTTGTGAAATGGGACTACGTCTACTCTTCTACAGTCCTCCGGGACCACGCCAGTCTCCAGTGAACTGTTAACTAGTCTGCCAGGGGCACTACCAGCACCTCCAAGAGTTCCTTCAGCACTCTTGGATGCACCCTGTCTGGCCCCATGGCTTTGTCCACCCTCAGATTAGTGAGTGCTTTCTTGACCCTCTCCTCAGAAAAGGGACTGGTGTCGGCGTCCTTCCCTCAAAGCTCTTGGTGCTTATTAGTGGTCCCTCCCCTAATTCATCCCAAAGGGTCTATATTTTCCCACTGTATCTAGACACCGATCTGTTTTATAGAGCCTTGGTCACATTAAGAGGATTAGAATAGGTAATAACTAGCAATACTATTGTGAGTCTAATCAATGGCGGGAATGTTTTTTTTTTGGGAGACTCTGGGAACTCCGTTCCAGTAGTAAATTAAAACCTTGTCTTAGATGCAGGAGTAATAGGAAGCACCACTCCTGTGAAAAATCTAAGCATACAACTGATTAAATATTGCATTTTTATAAGTTATTCAATGAGGAAACGTGTCCCCAATACTCGGTCACGCATTTTCAGTACTACTCAAAAGCTGAGGTGGGGGGGCCTCTGAATTCTGTTAATTTCTAAACACAGCTTCTATGAACTACTGCGTGGTTCTCTCTTTTGAACAAGGTAATGGTTCAAAAACTTTGTATGTCATGTGAATGGCTCTTTGTCCAGTCACAGCCCAGAACTTTATTTCCAAAGTTTAATAAATACAAATATTGACCAGAGATGAGGGAATACAGTGGAAAATACTGACCCTGAAAGATAACCATCAGTAGTTATACTGCATGAAACTGGTCAACATTTTAGTACACCTTGCCAGAATTGCATTTAGCCACCCCCCAAATAAATGTAAATACTCATTAGCGGCACCACACATACACACTGAATAGAAGGAAATAACTACATATACAAAGTTTCCAGTGCCACTGGTACTCCTTCCTGGTTTCTTTTTTAAAGACCTCCTAACCCTTATGAAGGCCAGAAACCATGCCTGGTCCACACCTGGTCCACTTTCAAAGCAACCCCCTCTCCTGCCCTCTGGGATGATTACAGGCACATGAGTGACAAATGTAAACGGGCCAAATTTTTGAAACAGACCCACTTCTGCAACCTGCAAAAGGCCAACCTTTGAGTCCCAGAATTTTCTAGGGTCTCCATCAGTTCCCTCCTAAACCCCCGCTCCAGCTATGCTGCACCACATCTCGACTCCCAGGATGGGCTGCTGACGGACCCTCACGATGTGGCCAGTGTCTTCAACTGTAAGTTCACCAACTTATCCATGTACCTAAATAAGCTGCCAACTGCCCAACCTCAAAGCCCGGCCCTAATATCTGACACACTGCCATCCTCCTCCAGCTCTGCCACTCACCTGCAAATACCCCCATTCTATTTTAAAGCCCTCTCCATACATGATACAGTGAAGCTACTCAAACATCTACCTAACCACGGCTCCTCCAGATCGGATG
>CM057454.1:781307500-781417500 GCA_016271365.2 Neoceratodus forsteri
ATGACTACCCCAGATCCTGTTCTATTTTTGTTGTTAGTATTCCCCCCAAAAAAATGTGTACTCTTCCCTGGGTTTTGTTTCCCAGGTGTATACTTTGCACTTCTTTGCACTGAATCTAAGCTGCCATACTTTGGACCATTCCTCCAAACTTGCCAAGTCCCTTCTCAATCTTTCCACCCCGTGTATCAACCCTGTTGCAGATCTTTGTCTCATCTGCAAAGAGGCATACTTTTTCCTTCCAGTCCCTCTGCAATGTCACCTATAAAGACATTAAGAGGACCCGTCCCAGTACTGAAACTGGCAGTACCCTGCTAGTAACCCCCCTTTCTTCAGAGTGGACTCAGTTTACCATTATCATCTGCGTCCTGTTGTCCAGACAATTTTTTACCCAGGCTACCACCCTGGGACCCACTCCAAGTCAGGCTAACTAATTTATTAATTTTTGTGTGGGACTGTGTCAAATGCCTTGCTAAAGTCTAGGTAGGCCATGTCCATAGCCCCTTCCTGATCTACTAACTTTGTCACCCAGTCAAAAATCCATTAGATTCATCTGACATGACCTTCCTGCTGTAAATCCATGCTGCCTTGGGTCCTGTGCCCCGCTGGCCTCTAGGTACTAAACAATTCTTTCTTTCAGAAGTGATTCCATCATTTTCCCTAGCACTGAGGTCAAACTGACAGGTCTGTAGTTTCCTGCATCTCTCTTGCTCCCACTTTTGTGAAGGGGAAATTACATCCGCCCTCCTCCAGTCCTTAGGTACCACACCATCCTCCCATGATTTGTTAAAAAGGGTAGTCAGTGGTGTCACTAGTTCTCCCCTTAGTTCTTTTAGAATTCTGGGGTGAATCCCGTCAGGCCCCATTGCTTTGTCCACCTTTAGTTTTAGGAGTTCTTTCTGGACCCCTTCTTCTGTAAATGGACTGGTATCAATCCCCCCATCCAGAGTGCTTCAACGGTTTGGTTTAGGTGCCTACCCCTCCTCTTCTGTTGTGAATACTGAACAGAAATATTCGTTCAGTATCCCTGTTTTTTCACTGCTACCCTCTGCCCACTCCCTCCCCTTTATTAAGCCTCACTATCCCTCCCCTGGTTTTTCTTTACTCCCTAATGTACCTATAAAAGGTTTTATCCCCTTCTTGACAGAGTTGGCCATCTTTTCCTCAGTTTGGGCCTTTGCTATTTTGAATGCCTTCCCCACTTCTTTCTGCTTTAACTGGTACAGTTCTCCGTTCTGCTTCTTCTGCATTTCCTCATACTTCCTGAATGTTATCTTATTTCTCCCTAATCTTCCCAGCCACCTCTTTTGGGAACCATAGTGTTTTTTTTTTTTCTCCTTTGTTTTGTTTAGTTTAGTTGCTTCACACAAAGGCTTATCGCCTCTGTGATGGCAGTTTGGATTTTTCTCCGTTGTTCCTACACCCCTTCTTTGTTTGCTAGTGCTTTTCTGAGGCACTCTCCTATTTTGCCAAAGTCACCCCCCTAAAGTCCAATACCCTCCATTTAGTATGGCTTGACTCAACGGCTGTGTTTATCATGAACCACACTGTTTGGTGATCACTCGTTTCCTGATGGCTACCCACTTCTAAATCTGAGATCGTCTCTCCATCCCCATTTGAGAGTACAAAGATATTTAAAGAGGGGATTGGAGAACCCCATCAACCTCACTTGTGAGATAAGCCCTAGGGGAGGAAGGCTGGCAGCAAGTCTCGGTGGAAGTCAGACTGACAGGACTAGAGCGCCACTGGCTGGTAGATGGGGGCCGATCAGAGTGAGGATTAAAGCAAAAAAAAAGTCTATCTTGAAAGCATTAATCAGCTTTTTGAACACTAACCAACAAAGCCTCAATTTTGCTGACTAAATTAATATGATCCTCAAAGAAAAGCTTGGGATCCAACAGAACAGGGGTTGTCAACCTTTTTGTGTCCACAGACTCCCAGAGCAAACATCAGTAGTAGCAGGGACCCCGTACCTGCAACAGTGGACAGAGGATGCGGAGGTCGGGGGTGCAGGTTAAATTTCTTACACAAATGGTGATGAGGGTATGGAGTTTGAGCACAGAATTTCTGGCCAGAGACCAGATTTGAATCCCATATTCACTATGTTTCTACAGTTTCATATTTAACATTTTTCCTGCTCACTCCAAGGACCCCCTATTTATTTATTTGAAAAGTTTCACCAGGAAGAACATACAGAGCTACAATAGCTCGTTTCCAGATGTGTCCGGGAGGATTACAGAAGCTAAGACAATCACTTTACAGAGCGTAAGACATAGAAAATCAATTACAGAAGGTGAATCACCACAATCATTATTACAGGGTAAGATAATGCACAACAGGTGCAAGTGAGGTAATACATGTCACATATGTCAGAACTGTGAAAGTTATTACACTTACCATGCAAACATAATTGCAGAGGACTAAGGCATAGGCAAAAGTGAACAGTAAGTGCTCACAGGTACAATTCCAAGACAAAGCTTGGCAGAATGTGCTATGAAACAATCTGACTTACGAAAAATCTATACAGCCAATTGGGGTGGAGAGGCCCCCGCCCCCCCCCAAAACAGATAGGTGAAAGATAGAGATAATACACTCAGAGCCATTCCCATTTGGGATGCGGATAACCCCGCAAGGGGAAGGGCAGGCAAATAGGTAGAGGAGACGGGGAAAAGCAAGGAATTGGATGGCAGAAGAGGGAGGAGGGGGAAGCCAAGGAGGAAGGGGAAAGATTGTCCAGGAGCCTACACCTCAACAGGATGGCGAGAACCCCACAGGGGAACTGGCAGGGCAGAGTAACGAGTATGAAAGAGGTAGCTAGAATATGGTAGTGTATATGCCTTGCTCTGGGACCCCAGGGGGCCTAGGACCCCTGGATGAAAAACCTTACAATAGGATATCAAGATTTTTCACAGTATAAGCAAGACGCTGGGGGAGGGGTGTCTCTGCGATCTCGTTACCACAGATTTAGAGGAGCAAGCCTGAAAAGGCAGTCACTGGCAGATGGATGATGCTCCGTCCACCCCCAGGGAAAAAAAAAAATCCATCCCTAGGCCCCAAGCACCTATGTCCCACATCACTGGTGACTGGATCTTGAGAGCCACAAGCCTAGGAGGTGAATGTCAGGGTCTTCATGGGGCAGCAGGGGTGGTGGTGGTTGGCTGGTAGTTGCCGCCAATGAGGCCCTGCCTAGCATGGACCAGTTTAAAAGTATTATATTTGTCCTATGTAGGACCAATGCAGAGGTTAAAGCAGGAATTCTTCGGGGCGCGACACAAAGTTTAATACAGCAGTGTGCAAGAGAAGCAGGAGCTGTGTACAAGGTTTTAGATGGAGATTGGTTATGCTCTAACTTCCAAGCAATTAAACCAATTTGTGACAGTTTGCCTAGGATTAGTGTATAGGCTCATCACTGGACCAATGAGTCCCTACCTATTCTGCTATGCTAAACAGTTGACCTCCACTACCTTCCAGTTGTTGAAACATCCAGTTACGCATTACCAGGACTGGTAGAAGTGGTTAACTGATGACTGATAGTGCAGGCAACATTACATTACCCATTCCTCACACAGACTATTACCTGCCTGAAAAGACGAACCAAAAGCAAGCAACCTGCAAAACTAAAGCAACCCTGCCTGTCCCAACTGATGTCACACACTAACTGCCTACCAAACCAGCAACAGGAAACTACTGTACATACAAAGTACCAACATCCAGCCAAGTCAACAGAGCCAAGCTAAAAATGAAATAGTCCTGAAATGTACAAAAGTACAGCCATGAAAACAAAAACAAAAAAAGCTTATAACAAAACTCCTACAGGCAAAAGAATTAAAACAAACCTATTAACTACAAATCCCTTAAGCATGATCACAAGATCAGCAATTTGACTGAAATAAACAGTAACCCTGTAATTAAACCTTATTTTAGCATACAGTACAGCTTTAGCAGCTGATCTAAAGAAAAGTTCACAGTCTTTAAACAAACAGCTATATTTACTCATGAAAAATGAAACTTGCATGTCTGTAGAGAAAAGCAGAGGCTGCTTCCATACCAGACTCTCAGTACCACAGAGCCTCTACAATTGGATTCGACAAAAAGAGCAGGCAACAGCACAGAGAAAACCTGGACTAGAACAATCATTCATAACAGGATAACTACATGCAATGCTCTAGGCAAAACCTGGACTGGGTAATTTTCTTTTCAGTTTTGCTTCATCCCTCATGGCCCACCAACCAAGACCTCCTCTAGCTATTGCTGGCGCCACTTACCTCATCCTCTGAGCTCACCCTTGCCAGATCTCCCCTCAGAACTTGGGGCACTCGCATCTCGCTGCTATATTGTCCCTCGGTTTGCTCCACAAGGTGGGATACTTCTGCTACTTAGCGGCTCCCTCTATGAGATCCAGCAGCCCATGGCTGATGTCCCCCTGATGCCATCCCGGGGGGGGTCCGGAAGTACTAGACCAAATGGTCATGGGGGGCAGGTCATCTGCCCAACTGGTGGCCATTTCTCCTATTGTGTGCCCCAACCCATGAGCATGCAATGTCGATCAGGTGCCAGCATGTCTGACACACCGAGGCATATGCTCTGCCCTCCCCTGGTTCCCAAAACTGCAAAACTACCTTTGGTCAACTAGGCAGTGGTTGTGCAGTTGGACGCATATCACTCCCTCCGCGGGGCAGGAGAATGTCCTCTGGGATGCTTTATCCTCCTCTCCCCACTGGCCCTCTGCCAGTCCATGTTTGGGTGCAAACCCAGGCTTGACTCTGATTTGATTTTTATTTAGGATGAAACCATTGAGCAATGCTCAATTACAATGGTGTCCTTGGATTATATCTTGCAAAAAATGGCATAACAATAAAAATCATTAATAAAACATCAATATTCACAAGTCACTTAACAAATAGCAGCACACAGCAGCAGCAATTGATAAGCCACGTGATATCCCCAAATTTGGGGCAACATGTTGAGAACATGGGAAGGGATTTAATAAGCCAAGACTTAATCATTTTGACTGGAGGCGATTTAACATTTAGTGAGCTGAACATAGGCAGGAGGGAGGGAATTCCATTGTACTGCACAGTAGTAGCTAAATACCTAAGTGGAGCATTGGGTTTTACTTTGGGAATGCTCAGTATTAGCAAGCACAAATTCCTCAAGCTCAAAACTGTAGAGCAAATCGCTGTTCTTTCTTTTAAATAATCAGGGACAATCCCTTGACTTATGCAAATTCTAACTCTGTACCTTTTAAGATTTATTCAATAATGCCACTGAAATAGGACAACTCTGTAAACGGTGCCTCTAGCCCAAACAGTTATATCCTGCATAAGCAAAGGTATTTACTACTACATCTGCAATTTGTACACACCTCATTTAATCAGATTTGTTACATGGATGTTACCAGCACAATTGGGGTCCATCCACTAACCCAGACATTTATAGGAGACAACCAAATCTATGGTACTCCTTCCTAAGGCTTGTACAGCCATGGACGGCAGTGAAACTTTTTCAACTGAACAGGTGAATTAACAAGCATTTGTCAATGCCGAATGTTTGCTTGCTGGTGTTAGCAATGGAAGTGCAGGAGTTAGACAGATGCAGTATAGGAATGGCACTGAAGTACTGAACTGACACCAACTCTACCCTCACCCTGCAGAGATAGGGCTTCATTGGGGTGTGCCTTTGGGTAGTCACCCATGACAGTCATGACATTTCACCTCATCCTACCATTCAGACACTGACAAGTGTCGAGGTGTGCCACGGGGTGTTTGGGCTTTACATTCACCTCATTCCATAAGGAAATACGCTGAAATGGACACAGTATAGGAGAATGGGGTAGATTCTGGGGGCAAAGGGTCCAAGGTGCACCTAGATACCAGTCACTGGCTGCAGGGTGGGGGTGAAGGTGGAAAAGGCATGAGCATTACTGTCGACAATCCCAAGTCACACCCCTGACGCCGGTCAGTCCCTACAGGGTATGGTGTTATGGTCGAAAACACTAATGCCCTGGGCGTTTCTTGGTATTTTTACTCCAAGTTTTCCACATGGGCTTTTTGTGACCCCACTGCATGAACAGTGACACTATCAAGGTGATTTTGCATAGCGACCGCGTCATTTGGCACCACAGGTGCGAAAACACATTTCGCACAGGATGTGAAAAGTGACAGGTGTACTGTTCAAGAGAACGTGTTTAAAAAAGAAAAAAGAAAAAGGAAAAAAATGGTATTGTTGAAAATATACAAAAACTGGTAAAGTTACACATGTGCATAGAAAGGGGATTTTTTTTTTTTTTTTTTTAATTTTAAACAGCACATTTTCAACACAGGAATTTTGGGACCTCTGCTCATGAACAGTGTCACTGATTTTCTTAATCTGTCCCGATCACTAATTTCCCCACAGGAACTGCACTATTCTGCGCCGGAAGTGCAAAAACACATTTTGGCCAGGGTGTGAAGAATGACAGCTGTACTGTTCATAAGGAGGTGTGGAAAAATGTCAATGTTGAAAATCTGGACTGAAAATATTACAAATTCGTGAACTTACGAGGGTGCGTGGAAAATACAGGTTACTCACCTGTAACAGGAGTTCTAGGAATGGTATATGTTGTTCATCCACACTTATTGGCAGGTTCCTTGCCGCTTTAAATCTTGCCGGAAGGTCTTCAAGCTGGCTTCTCCCACTCACCCGGGTGGTAAAACCTCGGCTCCACCCATTACGCCAGATCTAGCCTGCTGGAAGCCAGGTTGTGCGTCAAAGCCGGGGAGGTCGGGTAGGTCATGTGGATGAACAACATATACCATTCCTAGAACTCCTGTTACAGGTGAGTAACCTGTATTTCTAGGGACATGGATATGTTGTTCAATCCACACTTATTGGCAGACTCCTAGCAGTTCTCCGGGAGGAGGGAGGCAAGGCGCACACCCTTGATACTTACTTGGGAAATAGAGACTGGAGAACCGAGGCCCCAAAACCAGCATCCCAGCGTGACTCGAGGTCGATGTGGTAGTGGGTAATAAAGGTATGTGCAGACTTCCAGGTAGCAGCCCTGCAGATATCCTGGATAGGGACATCCCTGGAAGCAGCTACTGATGCAGCGGTATGGCAGGTAGAATGAGCTCTTATCCCTCTGGGAGGCTCCATGCCCGCCAACCTACAGCAGAGCTCTATGCAGGAGGTGACCCACCTGCCTATCGTCTGCTTGGCTGCAGGTCTGCCAGGTGCGGCTTCAGCGTAGGTGACAAACAGCTGGCGAACCTCTCCCCGAACTTCAGCTGTCCGCTCCTTGTAATAAGCGGCTCTTCAGGTCCAAACTATGGAGCCTATATTCGGCCTCAGTGCAGTTAGGGGTAGAACACCAGCAGAGTCAACACCTGGTTAAGGTGAAACTCTGACACCACCTTCGGAAGGAATTTCGGGTGGGGGCGCAGGACAACCTTGTCCCTATGGAAGACCAGATAAGGAGACTCTATGGAAAGCACCTGGAGCTCTCCCATCCTTCTGGCTGACATGATAGCCACCAAGAAGGCGGTCTTCCAAGACAGGTGGGAAATATCGCACCTGTGCATTGGTTCGAATGGCTCGCCCATGAGCTTGGATAATACCTGCAGTAGATCCCACGGAGGTGGAGGTTCTCGTACCGGAGGGGAAATGTGGTCAAGGCCTTTGAAAAAGCGCCCGACCACCTTCTCCTGCGCCACCGACTGCTTCCCGGCCTGCGCCCGGTAAGCAGAGATGGCTGCCAGGTGCACTTTAAGGGTCATCGACCGAAGCCCTTGCTGAGAAAGGGACCACAGATAGTCCAGGATGCTTGCCAAGGAGCAGGAGAAAGGGTCCAGGCCCTTGCCCTGACATCAAATGGAAAATCTCTTCCATTTGAAGGTGTAGCATTTTTCTGGTCGACTCCTTACGGGACGCCTCAACGACGTTGAGGACCTCGTCGGAAAGACCCAAGGCCTGGAACCCTAGCCGCTCAGGAACCAGGCCGTCAGGTGCAGGGATTGAAGGTCCGGATGGAATACCTTCCCCTGGTTGACTGAGATCAGGTCCGGGCGGGCTGGAAGCCGCCTCGGGAGCCTGAGGAGATCTGGATACCAGAACTGGCGGGGCCAGTCTGGGACAACCAGAATCACCTGCGCCTTGTCCCTCCTCACCTTGAGAAGCACCTTGTGGATCAAGGGAAAAGGGGGAAAGGCATAGAAGAGGCCCGGGGTCCACGGCCTCGAGAAGGCATCCCCCTGCAGCGAGCCCTGCTGAGGGGGGTGGGCATGGAACAGACAGCTTCGCATTCTCCCTGGAGGCAAACAGGTCCACCTGAGGCGTGCCCCAGTGGGAGAAGAGCTCTTGTACTACCTCCGGTAGGAAAGACCACTCGTGAGACGCAGCCCCTATCCGGCTTAGGGCATCAGCCAGGGTGTTGGAGGCTCCTGCCACGTGAATGGCTGGGAGATCCACCTCCAGGCTGCGCACGAGGGACCATATGCGGAGAGCTTCCTTGCATAACGGCATGGAGCGCGCCTCCCGCCCCTGGCGGCCAGATAGTACATAGGTCGCGGTATTGTCCATCTGGACCTGAACCACTTGACCCCGTAGAAATGGGAGTGAAGGCGGTGAGAGCTAGGGACCACTCGAGCTCCAGCAGGTTGATATGGCATCGGGACTCCCGAGGGGACCAGAGGCCGTGCGCTCTGTGCTCCCCCAAATGGGCACCCCAACCCATCAGAGATGCATCGGTCGAGAGAGACCGTTGGCGCGGGGTGGACAAACGGGATGCCCTCCTGCAGATGTGCCAGAACGATCCACCACTGGAAAGCGTTCCACATCTCCTGGGTCACTGTCACGGGCTGGTCCAATGGATGGCAGTGTTGTGACCACTGGCTGGCCAGTCCCCATTGAAGGGGACGCATGTACCAATGGGCCCAATGGACCACGCTGGTGCAGGCCGCCATGAGGCCCAGGAGGCGCAGGAAGTCCCGGGCAGCGTGCGATTTTCCCAACCAGAAATGATTGGGCAAAGGAGGAAAGAACCTCGGCCCTGTCCGCCGGGAGCCGAGCTCTGGCTCGAAAAGAGTCAAGCTCTGCCCCAATGAAGAGTATCACCTGCTTCAGCATGAGTTCAGACTTGGCCTCGTTGATGAGGAGGCCAATCTGAGAGCAAACCTGGAGGGCCAGATCTCTGGAACGCTCCGCCTCCACTCTGGAGGGGGCTGCAATCAGCCAGTCGTCCAGGTAGGGGTACACCCGGACCCTTCGGCGCCGCAGGAATGCTGTCACCACTGCCATGCATTTGGTAAAGACCCTGGGAGCTAGGGAGAGGCCGAAGGGCATGGCCCAGAACTCGAAAAGGGATGCCTCCACTCTGAAGCGGAGGAATCTCTGATGAGACGGATGGATTGGGACGTGAAAGAACGCATCCTGGAGGTCCAGGGAACAGAACCACACGCCTCGTTCTAAGGATGGGATTATCTGAGCCAGAGTGACCATCCTGAAGGTCCAAGACCTTAGGAACCTGTTCAGGTCGCAGGTCGAGAATGGGCCAGCCCCGTCGCTTTGGGACCAGGAATACCTGGACACAAACCCCGGGTGTGGAGGAGGATCCGTCACCTTCCTGATCACCTCTTTTTCGAGGAGCAGGGCAATATCGGCTCAGCAGGCCGACAGCGAGGCTGCGGACCCCGTGGCCCCCCAAGGGGCGACTGCTCGAAAGGGTGGAGCCTGCTCGAACTCCAGAGGTAGGCCTTTTCCTACCACCTCCAACACCCAGCGGTCCGTGATGACAGCGGACCAGGCGGAAATGAAGTGGCAGAGCTGTCCCCCCACGGGTGGGGAACCAGGGGGGAGTGACGAGGCTGGGGGCGGCACCCCTCAACCCATCACTGGGCAGGCTTGGAGGAAGAACCAGCCGAGGGACCTCCTGGGCCTTTACCTCCTTGCTTCCTGTTGGAGGAAGCCATTGGCTTGGGTTTGGGACGCCAAGCACGAGCCTGATGGCCCTGTTGCTGGTGCTGTTGGGCCGGTCGAGATGCAGGGGCCGAAGGACGAAAGGACTTCTGCTGTTGCTGACGGTGGCCTTTGTCCCTCTGGGCGGAGGTGACAGAGTCCAGGGTGGCATTGGACTTTTCGATCTGCTGGAGGTGTCCCTCCACTCCAGGGCTGAAGAGATCAGTCCCCAAGAAGGGGACGTCTGCCAACTTGTGCTGGGTATCCGCCGTGAAGGTGGATATCCTCAGCCACGCCCTGCGGTGCATGGCCACCGCAGCCGCTACTGACCTGGCACAGGAATCACCTATGTCCAGCGCAGTCTGGGAGAAGTGTGCCATCAGCACGGCTGAGCTGGCCTGTCGGAGGCAGAGGGAAGATGCAGCGTACACCTTGCGCCCGGCAAAGTCCAGCTTTTTGGACTCTTTGTCCGGGGGGCTTATCCACATCCTGAGCGTTACCGGAATGCCGGAAAACGCTGTCGGAGACTAACCCCTCGGCAGACGGGTGCTCCGAGAAACCGGGCAAAGAGCCGGTAGGGACTGCATACTTCCTGGCCATCCTGGCCGAGGGCGCAGGACAGGAAGCAGGCCGCTGCCAAAGCTCCAAGGCTGGGCCGACAATGGCCTCAGCCACCGGAAAGGCCTCCATGGGGGAATCCCCTCGGTCCAGTATCTCTGTCAGGGGATACTTGGCCCGCTTGGACACGGGCTCGAGCTGCATCCCGGTGGACTCCGAGATGAGTCGAAGCAGACCCAAGAAGGACGATGGGCTATCATCCAATGACTGGCCCCCGGAGAACTCCAGGTCGACCTGTCTGGAGAACAGGGAGGAGGAGTCATCGGATTCCGAAGAGTCTGCGAAGAGCTGCCTCGGCCCTGAGTCACCCTCTACCTGCCGAGGACAGTCGGGAGTGAGGGTGACAGACAACCTGTGGGGCAGGCCATGACCCGACCGAGAATCCTTGGTCGGTGCCCCAGACTTCGGCTGTGGAGGCGGAGGTTCCACCATAAATCAGTGGAACAGCTGGTTTTGGCCGAGCAACCGGCCCTGGAACGGGCAACTCGACTGGGGCGAGTGGTTGCTTCGGTCGTTCGGCCAACAGCCACTTGATGGCCGGGGTCTGGACCAGAGTCCGCTTACAGCCAGACGACAACAGCAACTGCTGGCACATAAGCTCCTCGTCGCGCCGACTTAATTTACACCGAAGCCTCCCCTCATCCGAGGAAGAGGACGAGGAGGAACGGTGTCACCGCTTACTTCCGTATCGAGACCGAGACTGCCGATGTCGGCGGGAACGGCTTGACCGAGATGAAGTCTGAGACTGAGACCCTCGGGGTGGACAGAGGACGGGTCAGGGAAGGGGCAGGGGACACCCGCTCTTCCCTCAGCTCGGGCACTTTAACCAGGGACTGCGGCCCCAAAGGCGCAGGCAGATCCTCGGTCTCCACCGGAGGAACCGGTGAAGGTGGGTTGTCTGCTTCACCAGTCGACTGCCCGTCTAATGGATCGAGAAAAATCTCGACTGCATCGACGGGAGTCTCGACAGGCTGGCCTGACAGGGACACCGTGAAGCTAGCGGCCTGAGCCGCAACTTCGACCGAAGTCGACAGTCGGCTGTCCGGGGAAGGGGACCTCTCCCGCTCCCATGAACGCCGACAGTGGGACTTATCCTTCGACTCGTTCTTCTTGGGCCGAGAAGAATGTCCCGATGGCCCCTCTCCCTTCGTGGAAAGGGACTGACAAAGCTCCTTGAACGAAGCCATATACGAGGAACTCAGAGAGAGCAGGATAAATGCCGTGGCCGAGGAGGAGGAAGATGCGGCCTGGGCCGCCGCCTCCTCCTCGAGGGCGATCATCTGCTCGAGCTGCTCAGCCGAGCCAGCCGCCATGGACACCGCCCAACAAGCCTCTTTTGATTTTACCGGCGGGAAACGCTTCTCGGGGCACCCGAGCTTCAACCGGGCAGCGCGATCATCCAGGACGTTGGCCGAGAAAGAACGGCACAACTCGCAGGCTTGAGGGTCGTGATCTAGGCCTAGGCAGTAGACGCACGTGGAGTGCGGCTCAGTCCTGGACATTTTCTGCCCGCAAGGGCACCTCCGAAAGCTGGGAATGGATTTGTCCATCGCAGCCGTGAGGGAAGATGAAGACCGAAGTTTAGAAAACTTCAAAACCAATTTCGGACGAACCGAAGAGTTAGGATTCAGTCTAAAACGCAGAGCGCTAAGGAGGGAACCTGAGCTTCCAAGCGGTAAGTAAGATCTGGCGTCATGGGGCGGAGCCGAGAGTTTTACCACCCGGGTGGGTGGGAGGAGCCAGCTTGAAGACCTTCCGGCAAGATTTAAAGCGGCAAGGAACCTGCCAATAAGTGTGGATTGAACAACATATCCATGTCCCTAGAATTGTGCAATGCACGCACGCTCGTAACAGAGTAATTTTACAGACTTTTGTCGCCAAATTTTCAACATAGCCATTTTAACACCTCTGCTCATGAACAATGTCACTATGATTTTCTTAATGTGTCCCAAACATTGATTTCGCACACCGACCACGCCAATGTGCCTATGTGCGAAAACCATTTTGGCGTAGATGAAAAATTACAGCTATACTGTTCATAATGAGGTGTGGTAAAATGGCAATGTTGAAATCTGAGTGAAAATATTAAAATGCTCAAAGTTCTGGCGATGCGTGGAACCTCATAGCATGCGCTCTTGAACCAGTCATTTTTGGGAATTTTTTCACCAAATTTTCAACATAGGGTTTTTGGGGGCCTACCTCATGAACTGTGACACTGTCACTTCATTACTTGGTCCCTAAAGGTGGTTCCGTGCAGTGACCGTGAAATCACCTTTCGGGGCCGAACAACAAAATGACCGTGACTGAGTTCATGAGGTGGGGTCCCAAGAACCCCATGTTGAAAACTGAATGAAAAAAAATTCCCCAAAATGGCCGATATATGCACCAAAGTTGGAAAACAAAAACAAACAAAAAAAAAACATTTATGCCATTACACAGCTTACGGCATTTCTTCAGTTCATGATCGAGTTTGAAGAGTGCAGACGGTTCCCGGTCTACTGAAGATGGTCTATGGGCTCCGGAGGCAAGTATGGGGTCGGGGAGTGGGGGAGGAGGGCACGGGTTGGGGAGGGGCAAGACAGTCAACAAGGGATCATTTTTTTCACAGGTGTTTTCTTTTTGAGAGAACGACGCTGGAAGTTTCTTTGGGGGCAGTGCAGCAGGCGGGGGATTGTGCACCCTGTCGTTCATACAGTGTGCGGGGGAGGAGTCACATGAGCATGCTGGGTGGGCTGCCAGCATGCTACTTGGGTATTTGTTGGGCCCCTCCCCAAAGAAAAAAAATGGAGCTGTGTGTGACAGCAGTTCAGATGCAGTGCTGATGTGTAGGCACTTTGCATACTGCCAATGGCAGCATGTAAATTGCCTGCCGACGGCAGTATGTAAATTGCCTACACGTTACCACCGTTGACTGTAGCGGTCTTTTGCTTTGAACTGTACGCCACTGCATCTGAACTGCTGTCATAGACAGCTCGGACATTTATTGGTGCAGTGAGGCCATGCCTGCAAGAAGGAGCAGGGCACCGGAAGCGGGGTGACACACTTATGAAAATTCGTATGATGGCACTGTTTCTTGCACATGCGTGCAAGCAAACATAAAAATCATCATTTTTGTTTTTAAAAAATTTCTGTTTAGTTTAGAATGAATTAAAAAGGATTGCAGTCCATCAAAGGCCTTCTGAAACCTTGACTGGAAAGCACCAGTAGATGAATCTGAGGCATATATCCCCACATCATTGGCACCAAGGGTAACAAACACAAGAGACCAATCTGGTTCTCTAAAGAAGTTAGGGACAGGGATGGCGAAAAAAATAAAATAAAAAGGAGTCTTCATTAAGTACAGGAAGGAGACAACAGCAAAGTGAAGAAGGCCAAGAGGATGGGCAGGGGGTGCAAAAGCAGAAACAGAGCTGTGAACTGCAGAGGGTGTCAAGGGAGACAAAGAGGAATCATTTTAGTACATTAGATGAACAAAGGATGACAAACAGACTTCGACAGCAGATAAGTACCGCTTACTTTTGAGTCTCTAATTCCCTACAGGATAAGCTGCAGATCCTAGTTAACCAACAGTCTATTTCTTCCACCCCCACAAGAATTGCCTTATGTCTGTCCCATGAATTCTTGAATTCTCCCACAGTTTTGGACCCCACAACCTCATCAGGAAGGCTGTTCCATGCATTCACCACCCTCTCTGTGAAAAAATACTTCCTCACATTGCCCCTGAGCCACCCCCCCCTCTATCTTCAAATTGTGTCCCCTTGTTCTTGCACATCTCTTTCTGTAAGATGCTACCCTCTTGGACTTTGTTGATCCCACTCAGGTACTTAAACGTTTCTATCATGTCCCCCCTCTCCCAACTTTCCTCAAGGATATACATATTAAGCTCCTTTAGTCTCTCCTCGTACGACTTCTCTTGCAGACCCTGCACCATTTTAGTTGCCCTCCTCTGGACTGCCTCAATCCTGTCTATGTTCTTGCAGAGATGGGGTCTCCAGAACTGGACGCAGTACTCCAGATGGGGTCTCACCAACTGTCTGTACAGAGGAATGACAACTTCCTGTTTTCTGCTGGTGATGCCTCTCCCTACACATCAAAGTATCCCCCCAGCCCTCCCTACTGCCTTCTCACATTGGTTGCTAACCTTAAGGTCATCTGATATCCTTACCCCCAGGTCCCTTTCCATTTTTGTTGTTGTTACTAACCCCCACCAATTGTGTAATCTTCCCTGGTTTTTTTTTTGTTTCAGGTGCATTACTTTTGCACTTCCTTGCACTGAATCCAAGCTGCCATACTTCTGACCATTCCTCCAACCTTGCCAAGTCCCTTCTCGTCCTTTCCACGCCTCCTTGTGCATCAACCCTGTTGCAGATCTTTGTGTCATCTGCAAAGAGGCATACTTTTCCTTCCAGTCCCTCTGCAATGTCACTTATAAAGACATTAAAAAGGACTGGACCCAGTACTGAACCCTGCGGTACCCCACTAGTAACCCTCTTTCTTCAGAGTGGACTCCATTTACAATTACCTTCTGTGTCCTGGAGTCCAGCCAATGTTTTACGCAGGCTATAACCCTGGGACCCACTCCCAGGCTGGTTAATGTGTCATTTGTCTTTGTGGGTGCATGGACACCGACAAGCGTTGCATATCTGCCTTTATTTAGTTGTAACCTCAAAGGACATACGAACATAAGAATCTGCCAGCAGAAACAGGCCTCATAGAACACAGGGACATAGAAACAGACTGATGGCAGATAAGGACCACTTGGCCCACCCAGTCTGCCCATTTCCCAACATATTGGATGAGCTACAGATTCTAGTTAACCAACAGCCTACTTCCTTCTCCCCCCCCCACTATAATTGCCTTATGTCTGTCCCATGCATGTTTGAATTCCTCCACTGTTTTAGACCCCACAACCTCCCCAGGAAGGTGGCTCCATGTGTCCACCACTCTCTCCGTGAAAATATATTTCCTCACAATTCCCTTGAGCCGTCCCCCCTCTACCTTTGAATTGTGCCCCCTTGTTCTCGGATCTCTCTTTTTCTGAAAGATGCTATCATGGTCTGTCAAGTCTGCTTGAATGTGCAGCTAGCACCCTTACATTGCAGCTGCCCCACCCTCCCCTCCTGCCCTCACAGTTACCCCCCACCCTGTCCCATCCCCTTTAAAACTGCCCACCGTCTTACAATATACCACCTCCTCGGGTAGAGTGCTCCATTTAGCCACCACTGTCTTCATGAAAAAAGGTCTCCTCATCTCTCTCCTATATCTTCTCCCCACCAATCTGAGACCATGTCCTCTCGTGTCCCTCCCCCTCCTCAGCTTAAATACCCCTTCTGTACCAGTCTTGTTTATTCCAGTCAAGTATTTAAAGTTCTCAATCATATCCCCCCAATCTGTTCTCCTCCAGGGAGTACATATTTAACTCACTCAGCCTGACCTCATAGGGTGTTTCCTTCAATCCCTGGATCATCTTTGTTGCCCTGCGCTGTACCCCCTCCAGTAATCTAACATCCTTCTTCAGAAACGGATGCCAGTACTGCACACAGTACTTCAGGTGTGACCGGACTAGTGGCCTGTACAGAGGCAGGATCACCTCCCAGTTTCTGGAGGAGATTCCTCTCGAAATACACCGCAGCATCCTGTTCGCTTTTAGCTACCACCTTCCTGCACTGAGCAAAGATGTTCATATTCCCCATTATAACCATCCCTAGATCCTTTTCCTCCTTGGTGATACCCAACTGAACCCCTTCCAACTGGTAGCTCCTCCCCGGGTTCCTTGCACTTAGCACTGAACCCCAAATGCTATGTTTCTGACCACTCCTCCAGTTTAGTCAGGTCGTCCTGTGGCCCCTGCCACCCTTTTATGTCATCCACCACCACACCCATTTTGGTAACATCAGCGAACAGATTGATCTTACTCCTGATGAATTTTTTTTTTTTTTTTTTGTAATACACACACATGTTACATTCTTATCTATTTTAAGTAAACCTCTATTTTTAGAGACTACCTGGTGTGCCTTTGAAATTCTTTCTTTGACAAGGGAAGCATATATGGTTAAAGCGGACACTGTACAAAGCTTACTGGTTTTACCAAATTGGGAAACAGTAAGAGTTTATTCTGAGGTCTTTCATAGAGTTTTTTGGGTTCATTTTCATCTTGGTTAGGTGCCCATAGGCAAAAGATATCTGCCCCCCGAACAGCAGAATTATCCGAGCCTGTACACCTTTTCTAGCCCCCTCCCCCGTGTGGGGTGAGCAGTGCTTTCCCTTAACAGGGCTGCTATGAAGAGAAGGTAATAAAGGATGACAGAGGATAATTGTTTTAAACAGCTACTTCTGCTCAGTATTCACAGTGAAGGACGGTGGGACTCTATTGGCAAGTTGGGTAAAGGTAGAAACAAAGGAGGTTAAGGAATAGGGTAGGTAAAAATGATAGTGGAACTAGTAAAAAATGGACTCACTACTCTGAAAACTAATAAAGCACCAGGATCAGATGGGTTACACCTCAGAGTGCTCAGAAAATGGGCTTCAGGACAGGCTAAGCACTGAGCAGAATGAACCAACACTTCACTACAGTCTGGGGAAGTTCCAAAGGATTGAAGGACTGTTAACATGGACTCACTCCAAAAGGGACAGGGTACAGAGTATCCAAGCAATTACAGACTAGTCAATCTAATTTCAAATTGTGTGCCAGCTAAAGGAAGCCATAATCAAGGAAAGCCTGGTGACCTACTTGGACAACGGACTACAGGATGGTAAACAAAATGGTTTGTGACAGGGCAGTCATGTCAGATCAACCACATAGTATGTTTTGTTTTACTGGGTTATGAGGGTGATGTATAAAGGGTAAACAGTATATTTACTGTACTTTGATTTCAGCAAAGCCTTTGACTCAATGCTGCATGAGAGACAACTGAAAGAAATCAGAAGACTTGTGAGTGGATATGGAGTTAGTAAGGTGGGTGGGTAATTGTCTGGAGGTGAGGCAGGGGTTAGTGATAAAGGGGTCAAATTAGGGGACAGAAAAGGTTACAAGTTGGGTTCCACAGGGGTAAGTCCTGGGACCTGTCTACTTCAATATGTTTATGAGTAACAGAGAAGGTCATGGGGCAAGATGAGTCTCTTTGCAGATGACTGAAACCTTAGTGTCTGTATAGACTGAAGAGGAGGTGAGGGAATTGCAAACAGACCAGGAAAGATTGAAGAGTTGGTCAAAAACATGGCAGCTGAGGTTTAACACTAAGACATGCATGGTAATACATATAGGGAAGAGGAATCCTAGGATGGAGTACTAGATTTGGGGTGGTGGGGTGTTAGTTTAACTACTACATCCAGAAAGGGACCTGGGAAGGGACTCCATCAAACAATCCAGGAAGGCCTACGGAAAGGAAACTAGAGTGCTGGGGTGCACTTGGAGAGGTTTTGTTAGTAGGAGACAGAAGGCGATTCTGCCACTGTATAATAATTTACTGGTGAGGCCCCATTTTAAGTACTGTGACTAGTTTTGGAGCCCAGATCTTCAGCAGGACAAGAAAGACCAGAATCAATGTAGATAAGGGTCACTCAAGTGATTCAGGGCCAACAAGGGAAATCCTATGAGAAGTGTCTGGAATCCTTGAATATGTACTGTATTCACTCAAGGTCAGGAGAAAGAGGGAGAGAAGGGAGACATGATAGAGACGTAGACGTTCTTAAGAGAAATAAACGAACAGTATATATGGGGTGTTATGAGGAGGCATAAAATGAAAGCTGACAGGAGGAAAGTTTTGGAAGAAGGTAAGGAAGTATTTTTTTCTTCTCGGACAGGGTGGTTGAACCATGGAAAACACCAGTGCAGGTGGAAGATTGAGGGACTGTAAAGGAGTTCAAACATTCGGGACAGACTGAGAGGTGTGATAGATGCACAGAGGAGTAATGGAGATAAAATATTCAGAGGGTGGGGACAGGGTAACAACCATATCATGACAATAATTCATCAGGTGAGGTAGGCATACCAAAATGGGCAGACTGGATAGACCACTGGTCTTTGACTGCAGTATCTATGTTTATGTTTTGTATACTATAATAGGTTGATGGGGTCACAGGCATCAGCCCTTCTACTATACTGACGGGCAGCCTCGGACTGGATTATAAAAAGTGGTTATTGCTCCTGCAATCAAAATTCTAAAATGTATTTCCTTCTGTACCATGCAATGTAAAAAATTAAACTTTGATGCCTGTAACCAAGTCTGTGGAGATTTCATCTTGTGAGGCTGGGGATAGCAGAAGTCACTCTGCCTTCGGTCTTGTGGTTTATCCTGCCCCCAGCTTCATTCGATAAGATTGTCACCTTGCTCTTCACAAGAACCCATACATAATCCTCTATGTTTTATATCTAGAATAATGCACAGGGAAGAGTGCATAATGAGAATTGTGTGCACACACTTGGTGTGGGATGCTATATAAACCCCAAGGGCAAAGCCCGAGGGGTTTATCAAAGCATCCCACACTAAGTGTGTGCATAAAATTTGAGTTTACACTCCTCCCCATGCACTGTTTCATGTAACTGCTGGGCAATCTTTTTTTTTTTTTTTTTTTTTGACAACCAGTTCGGTTGAAATAAATCATATGAAAAATCAAAGATTTGTGTGAAGTGTGGTTTATTTTAGTAACTTTTTCCTTCACAGGTACTATTGATAATAGTATTCTTTGGTAAGTCCTGTGAACAGGAGAACAATTTTTTTTAGTATTTATTTCAAGGTACACGTATTTTTTTTTTTTTTTTTTATTAACCTGGCCATGGCTTCGCCCTGGTTCACCCGACACCAAACATACCCCAGCCACGCAACACCAACCCCAAGAGTTCACCCCCTTGCGGTGGGGCCATCCTGAGGGATGATTCTGTACCACAGCAGTCCCATAGCAGGGGTTGGGTTGACCAACAAACCAGGAGGTCTTAATGCTTGGGGGCCCTGATTCCCCCCCCCCAAAGAATGACGGCATGCAATGGAGCCAAGGAGGCATGCAATGCCGAGACGCGCAGCCACAGCAGGCACCTGTATACGCCCCCCAATATGACAGTTCCTAACTGCACTGCCACCCATGGTCACCCAGGTGGCAGTACTGCAGTGGGTACAGTAACCCTCCCTCTCCAGAGGACAGCATCCCTAGGACCCTCACTCCACCTCCCACCCAGCCCACCGATGACCCAGGCTCATTCCTGAACCCAGGTCGCCAGCGTCTTCAGTGGTAGCCCCACCAATGCACAGGCAGGCTGGCCCAAGATACACATGTTTGTGAAGTGCATGAAAATCCCAATGAAAATGATGAAAAGCTTTAGAATTGTAGAATTTAACTTTTTAAGGCAAACCAGAAAATAAGCTAAGTTTTAAAGAGCATCTTTCTCGGTGCTCTGCAAAATGAACAGGAGGCTCCCTTACCTGAATGGGAGTTCTTCTGAAGCAGTTTTAAAAGTTTTTGCTAAGCCCCCTAAGGAATATCATATTTCACCCCCAAGTGGGCTAGCCGTTCGATCCCTTCCACTTTCTGATCTAACGCCATCCCCACGCTTCTTTGTTTTGTGATGTCATTATATGTCTAGCGTGGGGACGTGATCCATGCAAGTCTATAGAACGTCATTTTAGAAGTTATGTTTATGACTTTAACCCGACCTGTAGTACAAATCAAAGCAGTATTAAAGCAGCAAGAGCGCTTTGTTACTTGAATACTGGCTCCGATTTGTACTACAAGTCAGGTTAAAAATCGTATAAATAATCTTTAAAATGATGCGCCATAGACTTTCATGGAGCATGTCTCCACGCTAGGCATATAATGACATCTCAAAGCAAGGAAGTGCAGGGACGGCGTCAGAGATCAGGAGATAGAAGGGATCGAGTGCTGTCCCTTCGGGGGCAAAATATGATCCCTTCCCTTCTTTAGAGGCTTAACAGAAAAGTGTTAAACTGCTAAGGCGGAATTCTATTCAGGTAAGGTGCCTCCTGTTCATTTTGCAGGCACAGAAAAAAAAAATGTGGGAAAGGTGCTCTTTAAAGACCCAAAAACTGTAAAAATGGGGTTATTCTGTTCGGCTCCGAAAATGGTATCCATGGTGACAGTCTAATTAGGCTCAGAGGTTGCTGGTTTTTATGGAGAGAAAGAGAGTGAGGGATCGTTCTCGTTCATGTACTGTAGGTCACTGATCTGAAATCGTACAGTCTGACATGGTGATGTAAAAATTGTGGGGGAAATGCTGTTTTTCTGCGGTCCTGAGATGAGTTTGAAGGAAAAGCTGGGCAAGTAATCAGTTTGCTGTACTGACAGAGGCGCGGTAGGGTAAGCACGAGCTGTCACTTTCACTCACTTCACTTTTCGTAAGGAAAGCTGGTGCATGTTCGCCGTTATAACAGTAAATTGTAACCAGTTTTCTTTATGAAAAAAAAAAAAAAGAAAACACCGTATCCAGTTATTACACTAAAGTACTTTTTAGTTTTTATTTACAACATTTATCAGGACTTACATTCTGGTACACAACTGCGCACATAAAACGGAAAGAGTGCTGCTTTCTTACCTTCTCTAAAATTCATTGATGTTAGTAACTTGTTTCATCTACTTTTCTTAGTAGAAATGAAATGTATGGTAATGGTGTAATTATACCCAACCTTGCTTTGTTTTAAATCCCTGACCAACTCATATTTCATATTTCCTGAATGTAAGGAACACTCCCAAACAGTGCAGCCGCTTATAGTACAATAGTCTCCACCTACTGCTCATCATGAGTGGCTAGAATGTGTGGTGGTGTTCCCAAGTCCAGGAATGATACAGTGGGAGTCGACCAAGGAATGTAAACAAACTTTTTTTGTTACTCTGTTACTCACTTTTTAAAAAGGAATCAGAACCATAAAATTAGCTACGTCGGCAATCTCTCCAGAATATAAGCAATCATAAAATGTGTTTTTTTAAACTAGGACAATTTGAGACCAAAGGTTGTTTGACAATGTCCCTTTAAAGGTACACATACATATAAAAAACACATCACTTTCCACACATTTATCCCTGAGGTACAACCTATTAATAAACCACACTGTGGAAATGGTTATGTTACTGCAAGAGCTTGCTATTCCAAGTGCAACTTAACAATGCTTACTTTGTGCCACAATATTCCAAATCTTGAGAAGCACCCGATTACTTATATTCATTTCTAACCCTAACCCTGGCACAGAATTGAAACAGAAAATGTGATAAAGTCCAGTATAGTACCATCATGTATGTCCCAGGTTGTTAAACACAAAATAGAGTAGCAACTTAAATCTAGAAGTGGCACGTGACTTGCCCATTTTGCTGAGGTTCCACTCACTGACTGATCACTGATCTGGCTGTGCTGGTTGGTATCAAAAAGTTGCAATTTTAAAAGTTTTATTTCAAAATCTCCTAAGAGCTCAAGATTCTAGCCACTTCCTTATCGGCTGCTCAACAACAATACCTTGCACTAAGTTTTAAAGCAAGACATGCAGATTTACACAAAGTTAGAGTGGGATGGAAACCGATTTTAAAAATTTAGCCAAATAAAGTTTTACCATGGCCCTATTTGTGATAGGCGTAATAGTGATTCCAGGGTAGAGGATGAGGAGTTGTATGGATATAGATAAGATTGGGAGGATGACGGAAAGGGGAGAGCATAGTGGAAAAGAGAGACAGGGAGCTGGGGGTGCAGGTACTCTTGGGTACCAATAATCTGGCGAACTAGCCTCTGGAGGCACTGAAGCAGAACTTTAGGAGGCTAGGGGATGGGCTGAATGCGCACTCAGCTTCTGTGGCCTTTTCAAAGATCATCCCTGTATGGAATAGGGGAAATGGGAATGACAGAGAAAGGAAGGAAGAGACTGAAGAGTTTATTGGCTGACTGAAGGGATGATGCGAGGGGCAACATTTTGTGGGGCAATGGAAGGGCTTCTGGGGCCAATGGTTCTTCAAGGGTGACAGCCTTCATCTGACAAGAGAGGGAGCAAGTACTCTGGGGTAGAAGTTTGACTTCTACACTGGATGGTTAAACTTACTGCAGGGGAGACTGTAGCTAAGGGAACCACTGAGAAAGGAGAGTGGGTGGGAAGCCTGGGTAGGGCTCCCCTTGAAAGAGGACTAGTAGCAGTAATGCAATGAGATTTTCGAGACAGTAGTGGATACATGAGAGTGGAATCCCAGAACTATCAGGATACGTTCTGAAGCAGTCAATAAGAACTGGTTCAATACAGAACCTCTTCCTCCATCTATCTCTGGGATTACTGCAGTTTAGCACAGGTGAGATTTTAGGGCAGAGACTGGCATTCACGCATGGTCATTTACTGCTGAAATAAGGGCTGTATCATGTTGGTACAAAATGCTTAGGAGCACAAAAAAAAAAAATCTTACTAGCTACATGAGAAAAAGAAATGTCTCATCTAGTAAGAAATGTATATTCTCCGTGGTATAAAAGCTAAAATACCAAGCTGAGGAAATGTGGTCTTAATTCATAATATGAGAAAACAACAATTACTTATCTTGTAAAATAAGTCAGAAGCAATACAATGTATAAAAGATATTTTGCAACAGAAAGACATTACTGGTATTAAAGCATCCATATCATTACTTTTGTATCATCTTAGAGAACGTTACGTAATCCATTCGTAAAAACAGTTTAGAGAACAGTACATAATCCACTGGTGAAATCGATCTCCATGTGAAGGTATTAGCAGGTCTAAGGCTAGATCTCAATTCTACCATCTATGTTTAGTGGGCAAATTTTCAAGATTATGTAAGGGGGGGGATGCAAAGAAAAATGGTCCTCAGTGCATAACCTGTTGAATGTTGTGGTTTAAAGGACCTTCGGGAAAAATGGTTGTGAGTTTATTTCAAATCCCATCCAATATTGGACCATAGAAGAAAAAAAAATGAAACAGTTACTGAATTCTTCGCACATACCAATTCTTTATTCTGTCACAAAATTTGAATGTAGTGCAACACAAAGATTTAAAAAACGATAGGTTAATGTCCTTCTTTAGCAATACTGTGTGATAGTAGCCGCTATACTGTATAAACCTGAATTCTTTCATTCATATATATATCTCCTTTGGCAACACATGTTTTAATAAACTCGAACAATAAAAATAATGCAACAATAAATTATCATCAATAATATCAAAAGCATCAGCCACGTTAGGAAGAACAACTGTAGCCCAGAGGAGGACGTTTTTCAGTGTCATGTCAGGAGTGAAAACAGGGCTGGAAGCTGTCACACAGAAAACTGTGTGCAGGATTGGTGGTGGACTTGGGGAAAACAACCCTGCAAGAACTATATGTAAAGTAGATTGATGAACTGGCAATTAGGGATGGTCAGAAATTAAGGAGAGAACAGGGATCAAAAAGTGTGAGCTTCTTGAGGAGTGAGGATACTGCAGCACTTATGAAAGGATCAGGAAAAGTGCAAAAGAACAGAAAAGAGACCATGATTGTCAGGTTATGCACTCTTAGAGACGTGATTATTTGGTGCGGTGTTTGTATTTTTCCTTTTGTTTTGGGTTCTTTTCAGGGAGTATTTTGTTTGGGAGCATACCTTGGGCGACAGAATAGCTCGGGGGACTGTGGTTTGGTGAGCGGCAGCCAGACTTGCTTGACTGTTTCTGGAGGCAGCTGAGCATCTCCCACCACCTCCCCCTCACCCCCAGGTGCACACTACCTTTATAGGCACTGGCCTCACTCCTACTTCCTGCTACATCTGGGGTAAGAACCACCCAACCCTCAGCTTCCCAATTGGGCCAGTAAGTAGGCTGAGCCGCATGCAGACATCTCTTGGGCGGGACCTTAAACATTCAGGTGACAGTTGCAAGTATCTGAGAACATGTACAAAATACAAGATGACACATGGAGTGGTACAGTACAATGGGTGCGGTGCAGCAGTATTCAGACATACATTCTGGGAGCTGCAGTGCTACCCCATTTGAAAGCACCTCTCTGGGCTGTGGGCAGAGGTAACCAGACTCAGGGCTGAGCTAGCAGGAGCACTGGGAACCTTTGTCCCCCAACCAGAGGCCACCATGTCGCCAGACATTGCCACAAAGAGCACCTAGGCAGAGGTCTGGATGGATCAAGGTGGGCTTGGGGAGAATTAGGGAAGGGGTTCAAACACACACATCCCCCATCCAGTCCAACTAGAGAACCGTTATACTATTCTTCAGGAGCAGGAGTTCCCCCCAGAGGAGCCAGAGGTTGTGGTCAGGGAGGATAAGCAGGCCAAAGGGGATGATGGAACACAGAAGGAAGCCAAACAACCACAGGCCAACTGGGAGGGGGGCACACAGGCACAACCCAAAGAACCCCAGAAGAGGAGTTTTGACACATGCACCTGGACACAGACAGTGCAGGGGAGAGAGAAGTTAAGTGTCTCCTGGGAGGCACAGTGCATTAAGGAGGGAGAGCAGATCCACAGGATTGCTGGGGCAGTGGCAAGGAGGGGAGGGCTGGATGTCGTTGTTCATCTGGGGACAAACTACCTAGCAAAGGAGGGAACAAGCACAGAGACAGTACAGGAGGAATTCAGGGAGCTGGGTAGGCGTCTCAGGGAGGTAGCAAACTAAGATTCTCAGAGATCCTACCGGTCAGAGAAAGAGGGGAGACAAGAAACAAATGCATCAAGAGCTTCAACAACTGGTTGGAGGGCTGGTGCAGGGAAAGCAACTTTGGCTACATTAGGGCCTGGGGAACCACCTGGACTGATGCATGCCTATACAAGTGGGATGGCCTGCATCCATCCAGCGAGGGAACCACAGCCCTCAATGAATGGTTTAAATGTTTCCTTACTGAGTATTTAAACTTGCTGGGGGGGGGGGCTATCACGTGCAGAGAGGCTCAATCAGTCCACCCCCACATACTATAAGATATAGAGCAGGAGACCAAGAAAACACGTGTGGTGTGGATACCACAAGATACTGGAAAGGGGCACAATAGGAGCAGAAGGTCTTACCTTAGATACCACCAAAGCTGATGGAAGCAGCAGCAGGACAAAAACACAAAAATGGGACAGAGGGATACCATAGGAGCAGGCAATCTAAAATTAGATGACAAAACTGGTAGAAAGGGGCTGCAGAACAAAAACACACAGAAAGGAGGAGCACGTACCACGTGGAAAATAATGCACACAAACGCCTGCAGCCTGGGAAACAAAGTCTCAGACCTAGTGGCGGTAATAACCGAAGAGGATCTGGACATAGTGGCCATAATCGAAATGTGGTTTATCAGTAATCATAGCTGGGTGGTAGGTATACCAGGTTTAGAAGAGACAGACTAGGCAGGAAGGGGTGGCCATGTATGTCAAGGAGACCATTTAATCCACCGCAATACAGAGCAAACAGGAGGAAATTGAGGAATTATGGGTCACCCTTGGGACAGGAACAGGAACAGCAATTCAGGCAGGGGTAGTCTATAGACCCCCAGTTCAGGAGGAGGATGCAGACAAACAACTGATAGACAGCATACATAATGACAGGAAGGGTGTGAAGTTCTGCAGATGGGGACTTCAACATGCCTGATGTGGACTGGTCTGTCCCTGCAGGGGCCTCAGCCAGGACCCAGAATATCATGGACTCACTACAGGGGACGGGCCTCAGACAACTGGTGAGGAAGCCCACCAGACAGGGCAATCCTGGATCTGGTCCTAATCAATGGAGACAGAATAGCGGACCTCCAAGTGGGGGATCACCTGGGGTCCAGCAACCACCACATGATACAGTTCAAACTCACAGGGATGCAGGCACCCCATACAAAGGCTAGGATCTTAGATTTCAGAAGGGGCGACTTCTATAAGATAAAAGAAAAGGTCAGAGAAACCCTGAAGCAGAAAAGGGCAGGAGGAGGAGTGGAGGAGTAATGGGCACATACTAAACGAGGCTATTATTGGGGTCACTGAACAATGTGTCAAGGTGAGGAAATAAAGGGAACAGAAGGAAGAAGCCACTTTGGTTCTCCAGGGCTGTAGCAGAAGAGGTAAGAGCCAAAAGGGTAGCCTTTAGAAAATATAAGGAAACGCAAAAGGAGGAAGATAGGGAGGAGTACCAGAATCCTCTACGAAAAGCAGGAAGAGCTGCAAAGAGCATGAAGGCGCAAACTTTTTTTTCAAAATATTTTATCATAGTATCAAAGTATCATAGTAAAAGCCAGCAGAAAAGGCCCCATGGTCTATCGTGTCTGCTCGGAAGCTAGCCCCCTACTGGGAGCTTGCTCCTCCACCCCCCCCAGCCCCAGAGGTGGCCCTCCCTGGCCTCAGCTTCCCCCTGTACCTGTCCCAACCCTTCTTGAATCCTTCCACTTCGGTCTCTTCCACCAGACTCATGGGCGGTGTGTTCCATGGTTCCACCACCCTCTCTGTGAAGTAGTGTCTCCTGCACTCCCCCCTGTACTTTCCCCCTTCCAGCTTCCACTCGTGCCCCCTGGTAGTTCCTCCCTTCTTAAGCCTGAACACTTCCCTGGCTCTGCCCTTATTTATCCCCTTTACATACTTGAAAGTCTATCATGTCCCCTCTGTCCCTCCTCTCCTCCAATGCGTACAGATTGAGTTCATCCAGTCTCTCCTCATAGGACCTACCCTCCATGCCCTGAATCATCCGGGTCGCCCTCCTCTGGGCCCTCTCCAGCAGAGTTATGTCCCTCTTAAGATGGGGTCACCAGAACTGCACACAGTACTCAAGATGCAGACTAACCAGGGCATTATACAGAGGGAGAATCACCTCCCTCCTCCTGAAGATAATCCCCCCTGGTTTTGCAGCCCAGTATCCAGTTTGCTTTTGCTGCAGCTCTTCGACAATTCTCTGTGTTATTCATTTTACTGTCCGCCACTATCCCAAAGTCCCTCTCGCCCAATATGACTTGCAGTGGGGTCCCGCCCTCCAGGGTGTATGCATGTCCCGGGTTTCTGACCCCCAGATGCAGCACCCTACATTTCCCTGCATTGAACTTCAACCCCCACTTCCTTGCCCACCCCCACAGGGTATCCAGATCCCCCTGCAGGGCCTCTCTTCCCTCCTGCCCGTCTGCCAGTGCTCCCAGTTTTGAGTCATCCGCAAAGAGACTCAACCTACTCTTAACACCCCACCCTATGTCCGAGACATAGGAATTGAACAGGAGTGGCCCCAGGACTGAACCCTTGGGGAACCCCACTGATGACCCTGCTGGGGAAGGAGACTATCCCTCCAACCACCACCCGCTGTATTCGCCCCAGAAGCCAGTTTTCCACCCACCTGAGCAACTGTCCCCCACCCTCATCCCCCCACAGCTTTGTTAGTAGGCCTTTGTGGGGTACCGAATTGAATGCCTTACTGAAATCCAGATAGAAGATCCAGTCATAAAACTCCACCAGATTAGTCTGGCACAACCTCCCTGGAACAAAACCATACTGCCCATCATCCAGGCGCCCCAACCTTTCCAACTGCCCCCCCAGCCTCTCCTTGATAATGCCCTCCATAACCTTGCCTACCACAGACATTAGGCTAACAGGGCTATAATTCCCCCATCTCCTCTCTGGCCCTCCCCCCTTGAGGATAGGCATCATATGAGCCACCTTCCACTCTTGAGGCACCCACCTTGTCATCAGGAAGATGCTGAAGAGTGAGGTCAGTGGAGCTGCCAGCACATCCGCCAGTTCCTTCAGCACCCCTGGATGCAGACCATCTGGCCCTGGCACCTTCTCAGTCTTTAGCGACCGGAGGGCCTCTCTCGTCCTGTCCGCTGTGATTTCACCCTCTCATCCCCCCCCTCCTCTTCTACATACGACCCATCATGTGCCCTAGTTTCATTCAGTCCTTCAGTCTCCAACTGACCTCCTGGTTCAGTGGGCTCTTCTACCCTCCCATCAGGTTGGAAAGACCCCCATCTCCCCCGGTAAAGACAGAGGCAAAGTACTCGTTTAGCACCTCTGCTTGTTCCCCAGCATCCTCGCCTCCCCAGTTCTAATCCTGCTGATCTGTGCCCTCACTTTTCTTTTCTCCTATGCATCTATAGAACCCTCCCCGTGGATATCCCTGCCCAGGTTAAGCTCCTTCTTGCCTTGGCCCTCCTTACCACCCTGGTGACCCTCTTAGCCAGGAAATCATACTCTCCCTAGCCCCCCCTTGAGTGCTTTAAGCAAGCATAGGCAGCCTTTTTCTCCCTTACCACCTCCTGCACCTCCCGGGTCCACCAACATGGCTTACTGGCTCTACATTGCTTGCGCCTTACCTTTGCGTAAGCCCTCAAAGCCTCCTGCACCCCCTTCTTAATGGTCTCCCACAAGCTATCAGCATCCACGTCTGGCCTTATCTCATCCAAGCACCCTTTAAGAATCCTTCCCATGCCCTCAAAGTCCGCCCCCCTGAAATCTATTACTTTTGTGTTGGTGCAAATTTCTCTCCCTAGGAACATAAGAAACAAGACCGCATAGTCACTGCCTGCCAACGGGTTGCTCACCCCAGGCCCTTTATCTGGTCACTATCTGCTAGACAATGTCCAGGATCCGATCCTGCCTAGTAGGTTCCCCCACATGCTGGACTAGGAAGGCATCCTGGAAGACATCCATCAACCTCTGCTCCCTGGCCACCGAGGATATCATAGTGCCCCAGTCTGCCCCCGGCATGTTCAGGTCACCCATGATCACCACCCTGCCCTTTCCGAGGCCACAATGACCCCTGACGTTCTCAGCTAGATCATCCTCCAGTTCCGCTTCCATTGCGGGGGCTCTGTACACCACCCCTATTTTTAATCTTTTACCCCACCCCCTTGTTTGTAGGGTTACCCAAATTGCCGCCACATCTCCTTCTGCCTGCTTGATTCCACCAACTACTATGTCATCTTTGACCATCAATGGCACACACACACACACACACACACACACACACACACACACACCCTCTTCCCACTATCCTTCCTAAACATTGTGTATCCCTCTAAATTTAGGTCCCAATCATGTCTCTGGGTGGCCCATGTCTCAGTAATTGCCGCCAAGTCTGCTGCACCCCTCAACTAGCATTGCCTGAAGCACTGGCATTTTATTGCCCATGCTCCTGGCACTGATCAGGACTGTCCTCCACCCTCCCCCCTCTCCAGTCTTCTCAGCCAAGCGCAATCCCCCATCTCTCTTCTCCCCTTGGTTCCCCCTGGTCTTTTAATGCTACCCTCAGCCCGCTTTGCATGATCTAGTCCTGAATACTCTAGCTTCCTCGCTGGGGCTTTCAGTCTTTCTATCCCTCCCCCCTTTACAAGTTTAAACCCCACCCATCACCAATGAATCCAAAAAGTTTTAGTTTAAGGATCTCCCTCCCCTCCAGGTTGAGATGCATCCTATCCCTGGCATATAGCCCCTTGTCTTCCCATGCATCACCCCAGTCCCCCATCAATCCATACCCTTCCGACTTGCACCACTCCCTGAGCCACTGGTTCACCCCCATAAGTTTTTGCTTATTTTCCCCCGCTTGCCCTTGGTACTGGCAGCATCTCAGAAAAGGAGATTGAGCATCCTATAGAGTGGCAAACGCTGGCCAATTCCCTGAATCTTGCCTGTATCTCCAGTTCACTGTTCCCTTCTAAATCGTTTGTTCCCAGGTGAACTAGAAAGTCTGGGTATCCTTCGCATTCCCTTGCCATTGAGTATAGCTGGAATTTGGCCTTATGTATGGATAGGCCTGGGATACATTTAACCTTAACTGGGCTGCCTTTTCCCTTCCCAACCCTCTCCCACTGGATACCTCTAATCATGGAGTCACCCAGTAGGAGCACCTTCACCACTCCCCCCAAGTTACTAGCACATTTGTGCCCTTCCATACTCTGGTCTATATCCCCCGGCATGCTCCTTGCACCCCCCACAGCCTGGGTGTCTATTTTGTGCATGCCCTTCCAGGCTCCCTCTTCTGCTATGTCCCCCAGCTTTTCTCCTATCACGCCCTGCAACTTGGGGGTCACAGGTCTGTATGTGCCCTTCCAGACTCTTTCTCCTGACTATAGCCCCTTGCTTGCTCCTCGCCCCTTCCACAGCCTGGGCATCACTAGTTTGATTGTGCCCTTCCAGGCTCCCTCTTCTGTCTCCCTCTCCCAGCTTGCTCCTTGCACCCTCACAGCGGAATATCACTAGCTGCCCCTTAACTCTTTCTCTCGTTGGTCTGTTGCCATTGACTTCTCACCCAGGCCTCCTATTCTCTTCCTTCTCCCTCCTCCCCCAGGTTCTGCAGTAATAGACCCTTGTGCCTAGTGCTCTACACCCCCTCTTCTGGAAATTCCAGTCTCAGTGCTGGCCCTACCCAGAGTGCTCTCCTCCTCACCCCCCCTCGTCAGCTTTTCCCTCCCTCAACTCCGCCCTGTCCTGGGTCCTGGCTTCGTCCACCCTGACTTTTTTCTGTGCATCCCCCTTTGCCTCACCTTCCTTAGACGCAGGCTCCTGCCCCCCTTCCCGCCCATCTGGTGCCCTGGTCTCACATTCCCCATGCCCTCCCCTCCTTTGGATCAGAAAGGATGTTGTATAGCGAATTACAGACATAGTACATCATCATTACACAGTGTACAGCACTATTGGCAATTATATCATAAATGCAATGCAGAGAGACTATACACATGGGTTACATACTTCACCTGGATCGGCTAATGATCCCTTTTCAGTAAACAGACAACTGGTAGGCTATAATGCAGCACCCCAATGTAATAACTTCACCTGTGGGTGGAGAGGGCAGCCTGGCTGGAATGCAACAATTGGCATAGGAGTAGCTGTGCCTTCCCAGGCTTATTGTCACCCTAGGCAGGGAACACACCATGCTCAATTGCTTTTACAAGAGGGTACCAGGTGTCCAGGAAGGCTTGTCTCCTCCCCAGAGCAGTAAGCTGAACTCTCTCCAAGGTCATACTCGGTTTAAAATTGTTGACCCACTGCTGAATGGTGGGAGGGGAAGGGGACATCAATGCCTGTGCCACAGTCTTCCATGCTTTAACCGAAGCCAGGGACCACAGAGGGTTGTGGGTTCTACCTCCAGGATGTCGAGGTTCAGCTCCCAGCAGAAGCTCCAGCGGAGATCTAGATGGGCAGTATCCCAGGACTTCACACATTATCGGCTGTACTGCATACCAAAAAGGTGTCACCTTACAGCAAGTCAAAGCCATATACAAAAAAATCTCCCTCTCCACTAATGCACTTGGGGCACTCCCCAGGTTTTTGAGCATCTATTGAATGTAGTCTTTTAAGGGTGATGTACGCCCTATACATAAAAATTCAGTTGGTCTTGTCTCAGCTTATTACTCCGGGAGCAATTTTGGAGGTGCTGACTTGCAAGATCCCAGGTCTTAGTGTCAACTGGGGTGAGTAGATACATACTCCATACTGCCCGCATTCCACCCGAGGCCTGACTCTCATTACCTTGTAGGTTTGATATATGGTGAGAGGTTTCCTACCCGGCTGAGTCAGTATAGTTCCTCCTCAAAGGGTATGGGGGCGCCCAGTTATTTGCAATGACAAAAAGTTCCCAAAACGATGCTTAACCATAGGATATACAAAGAAATCATCCACTGGTGTGCCCCACTCAGCACACATAGAGGCAACATTCAAGACTGTACCTCCCTCTATAGCTGGATTACTGTAGTTGGGCCTCTATGCTCCACTACAGTAGCCTCTGCACCAAAGGTACAGTACAGATCCTGGCCCGAGCAGCTAACATCAGAGTGGGGGGGGGGGTGTCAGCCAACATGTCTAATATGCTTATGGGCATTTATCCAAACCTTCAGTGTGGTGGCCTTGAAGGGGTTGGTGACCACTGGGGGAGGGTCTGGGCTCAGGGCCACAGCAAGATGATCTGCCTTCAGAGAGCCAAGCAGGGTATCTTCTTCCAGCCTAAGCCAACTGTTCTCCACTGCCAAATCCTCAACCAGAAGAAATGCTAGTTGGGCAGCCCAGTAGTACCCCAGAAAATTTGGCAACCTGACTCCCCCCAACCTCAAGGACAATTGCAGGATAGCCTTTTTAATTCTGGCAGCCTTACCTCACCAGAGGAATTTATGTAAAATTGCAGACAAGTGCCTGAAGCAAGTTCTTGGAACCTTTATGGGCAAAGATTGGTATAGATACAGGCATTTCGGCAGTATTGTTATCTTCACCATCCCAAACCATCCCAACAGTGAAAGCGAAATGGACATCCATCTATCACAGTCCTCAGAGAGCTTTGACAAAAGGGAGTTGTAATTTAGTGCATATAATGAGCTAGTTCTGGCAGAGATAGAAATACCCAAGTATTTTATCTTATTAACTAGTTGGAGGTCTCCCAGGTTCAATATTAATTAATTTTGTTCTCTTCAGCTTCCCTATAGGAAGCAGTTCGCCCTTTGCCCAGTTCACTTTATGGCCAGATAACCTCCCATATTCCCTCATCAACTGATGTACCTCTGGTAGGTCCCAAGCAGGGTGCTGGAGATATAAAAAGCAGGTCATCTGCGTATAATGCTATTTTATGTTCAGATCCCCCCCCCCCAAGTCCCCTGTGTTCTCTAAGGGCTGCAGCTAATGGCTCTAGTGAAAGAACATATAAGAGTGGGAAAGGGGCATCCCTGTCTTGTTCAATGCCCTAGTTTGAAAGGAGAGAGGTCACCAACCCGTTTATCGCTGTTTGAGCTTGTGGATTCGTGTAGAGGGCCTTTACCCAAGATCTAAATAAAGGGCAAAATCCCACCCTCTTCAGGGTTTCGCAAAGATACCCCCACTCCACGTGGTCAAAAGCTTTCTCAGCATCCAGAGCCAAGACTGCCGCACCATGTTTCTGCTCACTCCTACCCCACCTGTGTATCACATTTAAAGTTCTATGGATGTTGTGCTTTCCCTGGCGCCCCTTCACAAAGCCTGACTGATCTGGATGAATTAGATCTGGTAGCACGGGATCCAGCTGGGAGGCCAGGACTTTCGCCAATATTTTGTAGTCCGCTGTAAGTAAAGAAATTGGCCTATATGATGCACACCAGGTGGGATCCTTACCAGGTTTGAGTAGCACTATGATGGTAGCTGACCACATGGAGGGGGGCAACTCACCCTTATCCAAGCTTTCCCATAACATGTCATACAGGGGGTCTAGTAGTAGATTATTAAAGACTGACAGTCAATGGGCAGGCCATCCAGACCTGGAGCTTTATCGCCTTTTATCGCTTTAACAGCAGCCTGCGCCTCGGCCCTGGTTACAGGCATGTCCAGTTTTTTTTAGCCTCCTCTTCACCCAGTGTTGGAAGGGGGGCTTTGGAAAAGAAGAGATCCACGTCCTGATGTGCAGGGGCCACCTCCGAGGTGTAGAGGGAGCTGTAAAAGGCACTAAATGAGTCCCCTATTGCCACAGGGTCCTGCACCAGTTTACTTAACTCATCATGAATCTGACCCACATAACGCTCCCCCCTCCTTACAGCGCAGCTTCCAGGCTAGTAGCTTACCCCCTCGATCCCCATCATAATACGCTCCCGCTTGCACCAGTAAGATAGCACGTTGTACTTTTGCACTGCTTAGCATGTTGAAACGCCATTTCAATTTCTGAATTACCCTGTACAGAGAGAGATGGAAGACCGTTGTTTACGGGCAGCCTCACAAGTCTCAGTTTTAGCATGAAGGCGGGTAAATCTCCTGCTCATTTACTTTCTTAGAATAGGAGGAGAAGGCTATAGTTTGCCCCCTAATGTAAGCCTTGAGCGCCTCCCACCCATTCTGATGGGAGAGGTTCCCCCCTTTTATTAAACTACAGCAAAAATTCCTGAATGTTTTTGGTCAGAACACCAATATAGTTTCTCTCTTTAAGAAGTAGAGGGTCTACTCTCCACTGTCTGGTCGCTGAGGGTGAGCTAGGGGCAAATAGGCCCATTGAGAGAGGCATGATCTGACAGTAGGATGGGGCAATACTGCACCGCGTTGACCACAGGGAGGAGCTAAGCAACAACCTGTCCAGGCGTACATATGATTGGTGTGTGTGTGTGTGTGTGTGTGTGTGTGTGTGTGTGTGTGTGTGTGTGTGTGTAGAAGCTATAATCTCTGCCCGAGGGGCAGATATGCCTCCACACGTACTAGACTGAATTCAGATTCCAGCTCACCCAGTGCTCTTGCATTCCTAGTGAGTGGGACCGGGGCTGTATTGGACTGATCCAGAATTGTATCCCTGACACAGTTAAGTCACCCCCCACCCCAAGGTCCAGGTCCAGTTTTAATAGAAGCCAAGATTCTCCACATTGGGGGCATCAATTGATCCAAGGGGGGGGGAAGGGGGAGAGACAGAGAGAGAGAGTCCACCCCAGCCTGGTTGGCCCCTAACCAATGAGTACCTGCCAGCAGGGTCAGTGATCTGCCCCACGACATTAACCTGGGTGCCACGGGGGAACCACACTGAGGCACCTCTCGCCTTAGAGAAAAAAGTGGAAGATATCCGGGTGCCCCCCAATGAGGCACTTGTTTTCAGAGCCTCACCCAGAAACATGTGGGTCTCCTGTATCAAGACCACCTGCCACCTCAACCTTTTGACTTTGACCTGGAAGTATTTCCGCTTAACCACAGATTTTAACCCATTTACATTCCATGTTGCCACACTAATTGTGCTAGCCATTATCTAATGCAAGTTGCAGACGTTTATAGGCTGAACTTATGGACCATAATGAACCCACGGTACCAAGTCTGCTCAGACCTCTCAACTGGATAGGAATCAGCATACCAAATAGTAACAGATTTGTGTACCCAAATTCACACCACAACATCCTTGCTTTTCCCCCAAAATAACTAGATCTTTGAATGTCCCCATTCCCCGTTTTGAGTAACAACCGGTCTAAGGGGACCTGCGGACCATCGGAGGAGTACAGCACAAAATGCCTCTCTCGGTGGCAGGAACCCTGACCATTAAACCAAGTACCCCGATCCCCTAATAAAAAACACACACACACACACACACACACACACACACACACACACACACATCTCCCATTTCCCAGGTCCCTCCGATCACCTCCCTGTTCCCAGCTCTATACTCTGATCAGTCTCCCCCTCCACTCAAGCACAACTGTGCCTGAAGAAAATCCCCTTGCAAACAAGCAAACAATATAATGGTAATTGTATATCTTAACATTACTACAGAATCATTGTAATGGCACAGATTAAATATATATTCCTGTAAGGCCCTCACATCCAACTTAGATAAAAATAAAAAAAGGCACATAGATGGTGAACAATAAAAGTGCAGTTCTGTAGGCTCCGAAACAAAAACAAAACAGCTCCCTTGGTCACTTGAATCGCACCCTTGCGAGACCTTGAGGGTTAAAGAAATTGACTTTTTATCAAGCACCAGAGCTCGTATAAACAAGGTGAGAGAAAAAAAAATTATTAAACAAAACAGGGCTCGTATTTAGGCCCCAGATTTAGAGTTGGCCCCTCCATAAGTCAAAGTCAAACAAAGATGGGGTGAGCTGTAGGGAACCAGGCCAACAGTAAACAGATCCCAAAGTTAAAGGATATGCTCCAGGCTTTAGGCCATGGGAGACTAGTGTAGGCAGAGGTCTCAAAGCTTCTGGGTAACAAACAAATCGATGAACTTGGATTGAAAATTCTGAGCCCCCTCCCAGTCGGTACCCATGTCCACAGACATGGTTGGGTGGGAGGTAAGAAGTTAATAACCAAATCAGTCCAGCGAATTTCAATAACGGTTGACCTCACTGAACAATAAAATTCCAATCAGCTTTACGATGCCGCGATAGGCCTGGAAGACCTGGTTGTCCCATACTGCTTCCCAAGGGCCTGACCCCTGCACAAGATGCAACCCAAGAGAGCTGCTAAATAGAGTGCTGATTGGCCCACCTCTGGAGCCTCCTCAACTCCTTAACCCGGACTAGGCCCCATGCTTTCCCACGATGCGGTCCCAAATAAGAGTAAGAAAAGCAGTAACAAACAGTTAAAAAGGATTGCTTAATTTATCTGTTAGATGAATCCATTTTGTCAGATGGGGTGGTCACTTTTCTTTTTGGCTTCTTCTTCAACCCATCTCACCACTGCCTTCGGACAGGTGAAGAAAACTGAAGGATGTCCCTGTCTGTTGATGCGTAGTTTTGTGCGGTACATGAAGGCAAAGCATCATCCCATAATATACAACTTTGACTTGACTGCACTGAATTTTTCCCTCTGAAACTGCAACTCCTGACTGTAATCTTGAAAGATGTGTACCTTGGAGTTATTGATTTGGATAGGGCCCTTGTTCTTAGCGCATTTGAGAATGGCCTTTTTATCCACATACCTTAAGTACTTAATAAGTCAATGTCATGGCCTCTCCCCCAGTTTCAGTGCTGGGCCCACCCTATGTGCGCGCTCTGCCTTGTACTCCAAGGCCTCTTGGGGTAGGTCCAAATGCTCAAACTAGCCACTTATGAAGGCCTTTTTCAGGATTTCTTCCTTCGATCCCTTCCGGGAGGCCCAGATTGTGCAGGTTTGAACGTCTGGATCGATTTTCCTGATAGTCGACCCTGGATGCTAGCTCTTCCAATGTTTTCTTCAGATCGTTCTGTTCATTGGTAACCACAGAGAGGGAGTCCTCCAGACTGCTCACTCAATGATCCAGTTCGAAAATCCGTGTTGTGCGTGTAGCGGTGGTCTCTGAGAGGCCTGTGACTACGTTTTGCAGGTGAGAGATTTGTGCTGTTATACTGGTGAAGTCACCTTCATTTCATGCTGCATTTATGCCAGGGTGGCCGGTACCCTGGCCAGCGTGCGCTCCAACTCAGACATGTGTTCTGCTGTAGTCACGGCCTCATGGGCCTGAAATCTAGTATGGGCCTCCGATCCCCGGTGAGACTCTTTCAGCAGTTGTACTGGCTCGAAGCCGAGTATGGACTGCTCATGTTTATGTTTTGCTGGAGGCCATTTACCTCGCGCAACCACACGGTGCCACTTCAACTAATCCTTGAAAATGTGCAGTGCCTCCAAGATATTCTTTAAAGCTATGCCACGAGGAGCAGGGCTAGAACGCATTTGCCAAGTTGTGTAGCTCGCATGCCTCCTGCGAAGCCGCAAACGAGGAAAGATGAGCTCAATTGGTTAGGGGATAAGACATTCTACAGGTACATTAGGGAGGGAAGAAGAAGTGGGGGGGCATCGCTAAACTCAGGGGGGGATAAGGGAAACACCATAGAGGGAGATCAAGTCAAGGCATCAGTTTTAAACAAATATTTCTGCCCAGTCTTTACAATGGTGGGGGAGGGACTGGGATCATGATTAAACACAACAGGTAGAGAGGGGAAGGAGATGGACACCAGTCTTTTCATGGAGGAGGAGGGTACCGAAAGAGCTCACAAAGCTCAAAGTGGACAAAGCGATGATCCCGGATGGCATACATCCCAGGATCCTGAAAGAACTAAGAATGGAGCAGACAGCCCCACTGGTAGTCCTGTTCACAGAGTCCCTAAATACTGGCATAAGCCCCTAGGACTGGAGAAGGGCAAATGTGGTCCTGTCTCACAAAAGCGGCAGCAGAGAGGAGGCTGGGAATTATAGGCCAGCAAGTCTCACATCAGTGGTGGGTAAGATCATGGAGACACTCCTTAAGGAACGAATTGTGGAACACCTGGAATCCATAGGGGCACAAGATCCAAGGCAACACGGATTTACAGCAGGAAGATCCAGTCAAACAAATCTACTTTATTTCTTTGACTAGGTGACAAAGGTAGTACACCAAGGTGTGGCGGTGGATGTCATCTACCTAGATTTCAGCAAAGACTTCAATACTGTTCCATACAGAATGCTGGTAAACAAGCTGGGTAGTCTGGGGTTGGACCACAAGGTGGTGAACTGGGTTAGTAACTGGCTGAGGGACAGAAGGCAGAGTGTAGTAGTAAATGGAACAGTCTGAGGAAATGGAGGTAACCAGCAGAATAGATAAATAGATAATTTTATTTATATAGCACCCATCTCCAAGGACTCTGAGTGCTGCACAGTATAAACACACATCATACAAAAACATTTTAAAAATACAGTAAAACAAATTTAAAACCACCACCACCACAATACAGCTGGGAGCAACAACTTATCTAGCCATCAAAAGTGCTATTATTTTAAAACACCTTCAATTAAAAGCTTGATTAAATAAATATGTTTTGAGGCCCTTCTTAAAGGCTTCTACCGAGGGGGCCTCCCTTAGATAACCAGGCAGGGAGTTCCATAGGATAGGCGTAGCTGCCACAAACGCTCAGTCACCCGAATGCCGCAGCCTAACCCTAGAACTCCAAGAAGGCCACCCCTGGCAGAACGGAGGGCCCGGGTCAGGCAGTACGGCACAAGGAGCTCTTGCAAATAGACTGGACCCCTCTCGTGCAGGGTCTTATAGGTCAACAGCCCTATCTTGAAGACAACCCTCCACCAGACTAGCAGCCAGTGCAGTTCGCAGAGCATCAGGGTGATATGTTCACATCTTTTCACACCATCAATAATCTCACCACTGCGTTCTGCACCAGCTGCAGTCTGCAGAAGTTGCCTCCAGATATCCCTAGGTACAGGGCATTACAGTAGCCCAACCTGAAAGTGACAAAAGTATGTACCAGTGTGGGCAGGTCATCAGGCGTGATCAGGGCTCGAATTTGGACAATATTCCCAAGATAAAACCCACTTCTCATCACGGCCGACACCTGTACATCAAGTGTCAGGCCACCATCCAAGATTACTCCCAAATTCTTCACCTGCCTAGAGGGGGTTAAAGGCACAAGGTCAGGGTAATGCCACGCCCCCCCTCACCCTGATGACCCGGCTCCACCACCAGTACCTCAGTCTTGTCTGGGTTAAGCTTAAGCCAATTGCGAGTCATCCATATCTGGATTTCCTCAAGGCAGCTATAGAATACTGAGTTCGACACCTGGCTATTGGGAGCACAGGACAGGTACAGCTGGGTATCATCTGCATAGCAGTGAAAACTCAGCCCATACCACCTGGATAATGTCCCCCATTGGCAGCATATACACTGTGAACAACAGAGTACCTCAGGGTTCCGTTTTGAGGCCAGTCCTTTTCAATGTCTTCATCAGTCACGTTGCAGAAGGACTGGAAGGGAAGGTTTGTCTGTTTGCAGAAGACACCAAAATCTGCAAGAGGGTTGATACACCACAGGAAGTGGAAAGGATGAGAAGAGACCTGAAAAAGTTGGAAAGAAGGTCTGAGGTATAGCAACTGAAATAATGCAAAACAATGTAAGATCATGCATGTGGGAGTAGAAACCAGAGAGCTACATGATTGGGGGACCAGCTGTCTGTCACCAAGGAGGAAATTGGATCTGGGGGTAATCATCACAGATAACCTGAAGGCCACCAAGCAGGCAGCAAAGGTGGTGGGGAAGGCCAGTGAGACGCTGGGTTGTACAGGATGGGGTATCACTAGTCGGAGAAGGGAGGTACTGGTTCTGCTGTATAAAACAACATTAGTGAGGCCTCATCTGGAGTACTGCATGCAGTTCTGGAGGCCACACCTTTGAAAGGACATAGACAGGGTGGAGACGGTGCAGAGAAGGGTGACTAAGATGGTGCAGGGGTTACAACATAAGACATACAAGGACAGGTCAAAGGACCTCAATATGTACACTGGAACGGGGGGGGGGGACATAATTGAAACGTTCAAGTACCTCAAGGGTATAAACAAGGTAAAAGGGAAAAGTGCCTTCCAGTGTAAAAAGAGTACTAGAACAAGGGGTCATGACATGAGGTTAGAGGGTGGGCCGTATAAGGGGAAATGGGAGGAAGTTCTTTTTCATGGTAAAAGAGTAGTGGATGCATGGAATTGACTGCCCCAAGGAGTGGTGGGAGCAAGCACTGTGGCGGGGGTTCAAACATGCATGGGATAGGAGTGAAGGGTCCATAGAGATAGGAAGAACTGGCTTAAGCAGGTGACCCACTATTGGCACCAGCTGCCATTACAGGTAGGGAAAACAGGCAGACTAGATGGACCTGGCGGTCCTTTTCTGCTGACAGCCTCTATGTTTCTAGTATCTATAGGCTGCAAGGACTACCTCTCAGGGCGGACTCAACAAGTCAAGATCAACACAGCTCTCTCCTCATGCAAGCTAGTTTGCTCTGGTGTCCCGCAGGGGTCCATACTTGGCCCCCTACTTTTCACCCTCTTTTTAAACTCTCTCCTTAAGTCTTGCAGTGGTCGCTTGCTACTCTACACTGATGATGCTGTAGTGTTCTGAAAACACCCCTCAGCCTAGCTCTCTCCAACTAGCCCTGCAGGACTACTTTAGGGAGCTAGAATCATGGTTCTCTCAACACCACCTTATAATCAATTACAAGAAAACAAAGTCCATGCTCTTTGCACACCGACAAAGCCCCCACTGTCAGGCGCACCTACTTGTAAAAAACTCACACGGCTCTGCTCTAGAGCAGGTTTCATGTTTTAAATATCTCGGAATCGCATTAGACACCTCCCTCTCCTACCATAATCACATACAACTTATTTCCTCCTCTGTCAACACTAGATTGTGGATGCTTTACAGGCTTAAGCACTGCTTACCTCCCCAGGCCATGCATCTTGCTGTCTCCTCCTCTATCCTTTCCTTGGTGGACTACGGAATAGTCATTTATGGATCTGCTGATCCAACCGCCCTACGCTGCATCAACATTGCCCTTAAAGCTTGCAGCCTAGTCACAGGCTGTAACAGGTTAACACATACATGTGAGCTTTATACACATATTGGTTGGCTTAACTTCCAGGAAAGACTAAAGTACAACACCTGCGTCTTGGCCAAAAAAAAAAAAAATACAACTCCAGCTAGCACCTATCGGCCTCCACCCGATTATCAGCGCAGCCCCCCACAGGCGTACAAAAAGGCTTGCAGCCAACACGTCCCTCCTTGTCTCCCACTGTAGAACATCTCTTGGGCAAAGATCTTTCCACTACCGTGCCCCTCTATAGCTTAACAGCCTACCGCCCCCCCAATCTCCATGACCCACAGTCTCAACCTATTTAAAGGCAGGTCTCAAAATCCTTCTCCTTGACTCGACATTCTGTGACTGTAGATAACCCACTTTTTTTGGTGTCTGCCCTCCTCAAATGTCCCCCTACACTCCTTTTCCCCTGCCCAGATATTTGACTCGTGGTCCCTCTAGATCCTACGAAACTGCATCCTGTGCTATTCTGACATGGGACATCTTGCATGCCCCCAATTAATGTAACCAGCTAAATAAGATTAAGCTAGGACTGCATAACCCTGTACTGTTACTTTAATACTGTATGTGTATGTTTTTCATTACTGTAAGTGTATTTCTTTTTTTACTTTGATCCGACGTGGAGCCTTTGCAAAAAAGAGTCTATGACGCAAAGGATTGTAATTCTGATTCTATTCAATAAACAATAAACAAATAAAGATCAATTGTGTCTGCTTTATGCAAGGCATCACCATGTTGGTGCCCCACTGGCTCAGTTTTCTGTTCCTTTTCCTTGTGCCATGCACAGTACACAAGTCTCCCAATCTTCTAGCCGGGGAACATAGCCTTCCATGGGCTGTCGTGTGCACCGTAGCTCATCCTATAATTATTTCTGTGCTCTTAGACTCCCCCACCTGCAGCCCTTTGTTCGAACTACTATTAGTAGGGACTTGGGCCGAACTGCCCCCACAGGGCATATCCATCACTCTACCGTGCACTTATCTCTTTACATCTCACAGCCAGGGTCTTGGTAATTGCTGTCTTGGGACAGACCAGATCTAAATACGGGGTTCCATTTACTCAGCGCGACACACCTTCTAGACGAACACGGGCAAGGGATTACAAAATGACTATTACTGCACCAAGGAAGCTCTTCCTTTTTCTTCTGTTGTGCTCAGGAGACATTGAGCTTAACCCTGGACCAGCTAAAGTTCTTACTTCCCCATCAGATACAGCAAAATTAAAAGGAATGTGCTTATGCATATGAACGCATGCAGCCTGTTGAAAAAGCTTACCTTGATCCAAGCCTGGGTCAATCATACCACACCGGATGTTTTGGTGATCTCTGAATCATGGCTCAGACCCTCTACGCCTGACAGGGAAATTAACATCCTAGACTATTCATTATTTAGAGTCGACAGGCTCACTAGAGGTGGAGGAGTGGCCATCTATGTCAAGGATAAATATTCAGTTTCATGCCTAGACTCGTTATCCATTGCAAACCAATTCGAATGCCTAGCACTACAAGTTGAGATATCCTTCTCCACTGCACTTTGTGTCATAGGTTGCTATAGACCCACCCCCATCTGCTGGCTCTCAAATCCTCACCCATCTAACTACTATCATGGGGCATGGCTCCTTGCTGAACCCCCCATCTGCTGGCTCTCAATTCTCCTCATCTAACTACTATTATGAGGGCATGGCTCCCTTGAAACAGTTGTCCTTGGGGATGTGAGCTTGACTGGATGTCAAGGCCGCTGCACCACTTCCAGGGGAGTTCTGGGGCCAGACTGGCCCTTAACTTATTGGTGAGCCCTGTCGCCTAATAAGAACCACCCTGCTAATAGTACACTGCTTGACGTCATCTTAGTAAGTAAACCGCACCTGTTCCCCCATGCAGGAATCTTCATCTCTGATGTTGGTGACCATAGCATCATCGCCGGCATAAGATGGGTCCAGAATCCACTATCCTCATCAAGGTTCTCTACTAAGAGGTCCAGACATAACTTTGATCAGTCTGCCTACCTTGATGAGCTAAAATACTCACTGCGTTGGCAGGACTTTTACCTAGCTAACTGTCCACTTGGCATATGACATCTTTTCTGAAATTGTGACGGGGGCATTAAATAAGTATGCCCCTCTTGTAAAAGTTAGGATAAGGAGTACAACCTGTCGCTGGTTCTCTTTAGAATACAAAGCAGCACTGCTGGACCACGACAAGCTTTGGAAAAAAGTACGAACAACTAAGGTCCCGATGGACTGGTGTCACTTCAGGGAAGCCAGGAATACATGCACCAAGATGATAAGAGATGCTAAGGCCTCCTTTTTATCATCGGAACCGAATTCTGCTGCCAGGAGCTCCTCTAAATTTTGGAAGTCCATTAAGGATATGTCCAGACATACCCCGGGGAACTCCCTGCCTGCAAAGATTACCTCTGGCAGTGCCACTATCTGCGACAAAATGGATATCCTGGATGCATTTAACAATCACTTTGCCACAGCAGGGCTGACATTTGACAACTCCCCTGCATGTTCTTTACACTCCCAGTTGGGTGCGCAAAACTCAACCTCTTCTTACCTACTCAGTCTTCTCTCCAGCCTACTTCATTGAAAGAGGTCAAAGAACTTCTATTACAGTTGGATACCAAAAAAAGTGTGGGTGCCGACTCTAGACCCATACTTTCAAAAGGTCGCCTACCATGCTTTAGCTGTACCAATTACCCAACTAGTCAATCTCTCACTGTCCCTCGAAATCCTCCCACCTTTACGGAAAACAGCTCATGTTATCCCTCTGTTTAAATCTGGGGACCCCTGTTATTTTAACAGCTTCAGACTAATTTCTCTACTCCCTATACTGTCCAAACCATTGGAAAAAATTGTAAGCAAGCAGTTGAGAACCTGTGTAGAAACTATGAATCTTCTAAACCCAATGCAGTCTGGCTTTAAAGCACAGCACCATTACAGCCCTAGCTAAAATGACCAATGATTGGCAGCGAGACCTGGAGAATCGAAACTTTGTCTGTGCAGTGTTCTTAGACTTAAGTGAGGCTTTCGACACAGTCGATCATGGCCTGCTCCTTTCCTCCCTGAGGGTGATAGGACTGGACTCACTATCCTTGCATCGGTTTGCCAACTACCTCTCTGACCGGTGGCAGCAAGTCAAGGCAGAAGGTGAACTTTCTCCCCTTAAACCTCTGCAAAGAGGGGTCCCCCAGGGATAGATTCTTGGTCCCCTACTGTTTGCAATTTACATAAACATCGACACCAATATAACTAAGGCCAATAGCCATCTGTTCGCAGATGACACGGTTCTTTATCTAAGCCGTCCTTCGCCAGAAGCTGCCTGTGGAGACCTACAATCTGAATTCAACTTACTTCTGAGCCAACTACTAAACAAAAAGCTCCTATTAAAAATGCCAAAAAAACTAAGGCAATGCTATTTTCTCCACTTCTCCATGCTGCAAACCCGGTCAGTGCTGGCTCCATTCCACAGATCAACAATCCTGGTAGAAAACCTAGAATTTGTCAATAAATTCAAGTACTTGGGAGTGTGGCTCGACCATAGACTTTCCTTTACGGACCATATCGAAGATCTGCTAAAGAAATTGAGGAAGAGGCTTGGACTGTTTTTCAGGATTAATAACTTACTTACTAGCAATGCCAAGCGGCAGCTGGTACAAACAACGTTTCTCTTCTTGGTCAACTATGCAGACTTTCTTTATAGTCACTGCCCTGTCTCATCTTGCTAAACTGGATACGTTGTATCACAGGGCTCTGACATTCATTACTGGCCTACCTTTTTCCACTCATCATTGTGCCCTTTACACTGCTGCAGGGCGGCCCTCCCTTCACTACAGGAGAAACAAATGCTGTACTCTGGACGTTCAGAGCCATTATCAAAAAAACCACACACACACACACACACACACACACACACACACACACACACACACACAATATATTTTTAATATATATATTTATTAAATCTCTCTCCCTCTCCCAACTTGGGAACTATGCACTGAGAAGCTACTCCTTTATTTCCTTAAAGGTACCCAATCTAAAACACACGCTTTGGGAGAACGGCTATAAGTTTTGCACTGCCATCTCTATGGAACAAAATACAAAAATCGCTAAAGATTAGTACCCCGGTCAGTCTATCCTCCTTCAAGACACTATATGACAATTCGGTCAAGGAAATTTGCAACTGCTTCCCCCAATCCTAAACTTCCCTGCACTTATAGCATACCATGATGGCGTTGTCCTCTCCACTACTCCTGACCTTGTGGCCTCTCCTTCACATTTCTCCAATACCTAATTGAGCTCCCCGCCCTCCTGTCCTGTGTCCTCTCCGAAACTTCATCTGTCCCTCATCTATCCCCTACCACCCTGCCTGTACCCTATCTTGCCTACCACACACCCCCTTCTACCCTGTTACACTGTCTTTTTTTTTTTTTTTTTTTAAACTCACTGTCTGTCTTGTTACTTATGGCATTGTATATAATATACCATTACCTAACAATTGTCCTCATTAGTACTTCCAGCTACTGTTACTAGATTCATTATATACCACGAAGGAACTGAACCATTGTTTCCAAACTATTCTCCACTTATGACTACGTTTAACTATTGTATCTCTGTATTGTATAATATTACTGAGGTGTTATGTTATGACTGTCCATATATTGTACATCCTGTGTTCCTGTGCTAACCAGGTCCATCTTGTAAATGAGCTATGTTCAATGGTGTTCGCCTGGATAAATAAAGATTTGATTGATTGATTCAGAATAGGAAGCTAGGCTGGGGACACACTTAGACATAGAGATGGTGGGGGGTCAAGAAGGAGATCATTTTTACTTCAGTCCTTGTGATCAGTGAGAAGGTTGTCCACTTGGATCAGAAAGGGGCTTAGCAAATGATGGAAGGAGTTAGATGTAAGAGGTACTGGAAAAATGGAATAAAAAAAAAAAAAAAGGGCTGCAGATATCAATGATCTTAAATTGTGGTTGGTTGGTAGGCAGACATTTCATTTTGGCAGGGAAAAAAAGTAAAACAGTGGTATGGAGTGGCCATAGAATAGATTTGATGGTGTTGAAAATGTAGAGAGGTTTATAATATTAATGGAGAGAAGTGAAGCAAATAACTCAGATTTTGCCATTTTCAGGGATTTCCTGAAGTGGATCAGGTCTTCTTAGAGTTCCAAAAGAATGCAGAGGCCAGTTTGGCATCTTTGTCAAGATGTTAACGCCAGCACTTCATGGTGTGTGATCATAGTTTAGTATGTTGGGAAGGCTAGAGGAAACGCTGGTCATAATTGGGGCAAGGTCATTGAGAACAGTCAGCAGAGTGGTAATGCAGCTTTTTTGCTGTGGGTGTCAATGGTATTAGATCACTAAAATAGCAACCAAGCTCAGGGATCTTCTTGACAAGAAGAGTGCAGTCCAGGGGTTTGTGGCATCTAAACCACAACAGTGCAGAGAAAGACTTGGGTCTGGGTGTTCAAGGTGAAACGTGATCAAGAGGTAGTCAGGGACTGCAAGGTCCTTGGTACAGAGATGAAGAAGAAACAGCCAGTGGTATTAAGTTAAGGTTGTGTCCTCAGTTGGGGGTGGGGTAACTAATTGATTTGGTGAGGACTAGGAAGTGGAGAAAGGAAAGAATTTTTGTTGTGATAGTTAAGGGTATTAATACTAAGGTTGCAGTCACTAGCAATTACTAAGGCAGAGAGGCTAACAAGGGCTACACAGTTGGAGAACTAATCTAGAGAAAGAAGGACTTTAGCAAGGACAAGAGTTTTAGTTGGAAGAGGAGCGCAGAGAACAGAGTAAAGTATTCAAAAGAAAAATGTTGGAAGAATGTGGATTGAGACCGAATCAATTATTGTTAATATAATGGTTTTAATGTTCTTTGCAATCTCTGACAAAAATCCTCCTGCTTACAATTTATTGGTAAGTTCTCCATCAGCAGTATTTTAGCAGACTATTTCAAGCTGTAACTTTCCTTGTGACTCTTAGTTTGAGTGGATTAGAATAAGCAGGAACAGCAACCATGAGTTGCTAGGAAGCACACACACAAAAAAAAAAAAAAAGACTGCCAGAAAGTTCAGGCTATTGCTGAATATTTCTTCTCTCAACAATAGGAGCATTCAGGAAGAATTTTATTCATATTGGACAATTACATTTGTACTCATACTTCTACTCTTCACAGGAGTACTTATTTCTCTTAGATTCTGAATCAATTATGAAGAAAGGAATCACATCTTTACACTTCAAACAATAATGTGATACAAGGGGGATGGATCTGGTCTGCAGAGTAAAAAATAAATATAGGAATTGTAGATGCTATACCTTTGACATCAGGTACAAAATTGGCAATAGTTAATTGGATAAATGCTGTAAGATTTTCTTGCTGGCTGTTAAAACACTGTTGCGTAGACCTGCTGGCATTGGCACAATCTGGATAAACTGAGAATGGACACAAGAACACATGTACAGAGTTATTTCTAGGATGCACATCAGAAACCAGTGGAGTGAGATCCCCTGCCAGAGTGCAAGACCATTCTGAAACAGACTGCCAGAACTTGCCTGCAATCAACAAAATGTAAACATTGCTTTCATTACCATTGGAAAACACAGTAGCAAGTGCATTTCAGCACTGATAACCTGTCTACGTCCCTTAGCTCCAACCTCATCAGTATTTAGTTCACTATACTTGGCCAGCGGAACATCTATGGGGCTAGTAGATATTCACTAGCACTGCTGGCTAGTGACTGGAAATTTAAACACCTCCAGTACATGACCATTGAGGCTAATGCTACGGTAACACAGCTTGTGTGCTCGTATTCAGTTTATAGTAAACAGTTAATGTCCAACCCGACCAGATGGTCCGCAGCAGAGCATCGCACTACCATGCAGGCAACCCAAGTTCAGGAGAGAGCTCAGGATGCCACATCGGGAGCCAGGCCTGACTGCAACAGCTGACATTTGGCAGCACATTGCAGTAGGAGAAGAATGGGGCTGCACCACTAGTGCCAAAACACCCCTGAAGTGGTCCAAGGGAGACTGCTCCCTCCACAGAATGTTGCTGCTTGCAGCCAAGGCACAAGAGTTTGCACAGACGCCAATGGGTGGAGGGAGGGCAGGAAGAAACATAGGGAGAAAACTCAGGCTTTGCCTCTATGCAGACCTGGGTTCCTGGCTCTCTCAGGGTCCAAGTGCCGGCCAACTCTGGATCGTAGCCCACAATATGTGGACTTGCCATGGGGGATACAGAGGGTGGGGTGCAGGGGAGAGAGAGAACTCTTCTTATGCCTGCCTTCCCCCCCCCCTTATCCCCAACACCAGGATCAGTTCAAAGATATGATAAAGATTTGTTTACCATTGAACGCTGTATTCTAGAAAAATTACTTTAATTGGATTTTGGAACTTAAATTTTAAAGTTATGTTTCATTTTAATGGATTGCCAATAAAAGGAATGTGGTGAAGGTTTGTTTGAACATACGCTCTGATGAAGGCCTAATGTTGGGCCAAAGCGCTTGGTGACCTTCTCCTACAGCAGTCATGTTTGTTGTGGATTTACAATAAACAACCTGCCATGTAAATCATTTATTTGAGCCATTCTTTGGCCATCCTGGAGTGCTTTTCAACTCTGTTCTACTGAGGCAGAGGACCAATGGGGCCATCCTGAGACCATGCAGAGCATGGCCAGAGGAAACTACAATTGAGGGAGTAAATAAATAAGTAAAAACTAATGTACAACCCCAGTAATATGTGCTTACAATACTTTGCACAAGACATTTGTTTTCCTATTTGTAGTTTTTGCTGGCAATTCTGCCTTACTACCCCAATCTGGCAAATTACCAGAGCTCATCACCCAGCTTCTGCAGGGCTCACCTCACTCCACCAGTCTTCTGCCAGAGAGCCTTCCATGGGAGGTGCCTGGTTGCCCGGCTCCATCCAGTGATCAAGGGTTTTACCACCACTTTCTACCTTAAGGTCCACCGTGCACGCAATGAATGTGATGTTTGCATCTGCCTCGGTGGAGACACCCCAGGAATCTTGCATTTGGAATCCCTCTCCCTGGTGGCAAATGAACAGCAGGACACAGTCACCTGCCTCCCTGAGGGAGAAGAGCTGTCCTGGGGATTTATTAAAGGAATAATGCCTGACAGGGTGGGTGTTATGCTGGGATAACATCCCACCTCTGGTGGATAGGCCCAAGGCCACCGGCTGAGGGCATCCAACACCCGAGAAGGATGTTATCCCAGCATAACACCCACCCTGGAGGGCATTATTACCATTATACAATGGCTCATTGTTTTATACAGAAAAAAGAATTTTACTGTTTTAAAATATTTTTTTTTTTTTTTTTTTTTTTTTTTAAGAAAAGATGCAGGCAGTGCTCAAGGTGCTCTATGATAAAATCAGCAGGGATGTTATGCCAGGATAACATCCCTGCTGTGATGGCCAACAGACCAATCAGAAGCCAGGATTCTTTCTTGCCATTGTATAATTATTTATTATCCGCTCTCCCCTGGCCAGTCCCCAAATGACCTGTGACTGTTCCCAAACCTGGGACCCCACTGTGACAGGAGGTGAGGTACCCAGCACCCAGCCCTCCACGTCTGAGCCAACAGATTTTTATTTTGAATATATATTTTTTGTTTTGCTCCTTTGCTATTTGCTCACCCCAAAGTGGCAGTAATATTTTGTACTACAGATTTTTATTTTGGATGTACTGCATTAAACAGATATTTTATGCTTTTGTTGTACACTGACAAAGGAGCTCTAGCCCTGGGGCTATACATAACCTAGAATGTAAACAACTTTAAAGGTAGGATGAAATTAGAGAGACATGCACATTGTGCATGGTCCAATGAAACTGTCTGTTACATTAACACTCATACTTTTCCTTATATGTTCTTTAAAGAGACCGTGTCTTTTTTTTGCCTCAAAGCAATGAGTAGAGATGAGAAAACAAAAGTTGTTCTTTTGTCTTAATATGAGCAGGGGGATGGCATTTGTTTTGGCCTGAAGCAACATCTTTTCACCATCCATGTCACCAGCATCTGACCTCACTGGTCAGTAAGTTTGGTAAAGATTCTTATGACCACTACAGGAAGGCAGCCTAAGCACTGTCAGCATCAGGGGAAAAACACAACACCTTTCCACTTTTACAGCAGTATCCTCCCATAGGAAGGAAAGTTTTTCCCTCAGATACCAATTGCACTTGTATACCGGAAGAAACAAAGCACTATAAGCAATGAGTTACATTATATTACAAACAATGAGTAACACAATGGCTACTCATGCAACGTGCCAGCAATGCACAGTCATGGACAACCACATTATAGTAGTTGGGTGGCATCCCCCCAAGGAAAACAATGACATCAAATACTGCTTCCAATCAGCTGTTCTACAAAACTATCACTCAGACATTGGAACGATGGTACAACAGCTGACCAACACGAATGAAATGTTTGTTCTTCAAACTTAAATACCAATTACTGATTCTAAGCTAACTCAGCAATGCCCCCCCCCATGAAAGCCCCTCCATCCAATCCCTTGTGCCCCACAACTACAATTTTTCTATTTTTATGATTTTCAAGGCTCTGCTGGCCTGCTTTGGTGCTTAAGCACTAAACTGGCAAGTGCCCCAAGAATTTCCCTAAACACAGTCACTTTGGGGGCACTACAAATCACTATTAGTTTTGTGCAAAAGCCCTGAAGCAGGTCAGCAAAACCACAAAAATGAGGAAAAAAGGAACAGGTTACTCACCTGTAACAATAGTTCTAGGAGTGGTATATGTTGTTCATCCACACTGTTTGGCATTGTCCCTTTCCTCTTTAAATCTACCGGAAGTCTTCAAGCTGGCTCCTCCCACCCACCCAGGTGGTATAAACTTAGACTCCACCCCATGACGCCAGATCTTAGCCCACTGGAAGCTAGGTTGTGAGAGTCCGCAGCTGGGGAGGTCGGGTGGGTCCGTGTGGATGAACATATACCACTCCTAGAACTATTGTTACTGGTGTGTAACCTGTTCTTCTAGGAGCATGGATATGTTGTTCATCCACACTGGTTTGGCAGACTTCTAGCAGTTCTCTGGGAGGAAGGAGGCAAGGCACACACCCCCTACTTAGGGAACAGAGATTGGAAAACTGAGGCCCCAAAACTAGCATCCCGGCGTGACTCAAGATCCATGTGGTAGTGGGTAATGAAGGTGTTTGCCGACTTCCAGGTAGCAGCCCGACAGATTTCCTGCATAGGGATGTCCCCGGAAGCAGCCACCGATGCAGCAGTGTGGCGGGTAGAATGAGCTCTTATCCATCTGGGAGGCTCCTTGCTCACCAACTCATAGCACAGACCTATACATGATGTAATCCATCTTGCAATGGTCCGTTTGGCTGCAGGTCTGCCAGAAGCAGCTTCAGCATAGGTGACAAACAGCTGGCCAACCTCTCCGCGAATTTCTGCCATCCTCTTTATAGTAGGAGAGAGTATGTCTCAGGTCCAAAGTATGGAGCATGTACTCTGCATCCAAGGTGTAATTAGGGTAGTATACCGGCAGAGTCAACACCTGGTTAAGGTGAAACTCAGACCACCTTCGGAAGGAATTTCGGGTGGGGGCACAGGACAACTTTGTCCCTGTGAAAGACCAGATAAGGGGAGTCCACTGACAGCACCTGGAGCTCCCCTGTCCTTATGGCTGACGTGATAGCCACCAGGAAGGCAGTCTTCCATGACAAGTGTGACAGCTCACACTTGTGCTTGGTTTCAAATGGCTTGCCCATGAGCTGTGCCAAAACCAGCAACAGATCCCATGGAGGTGGAGGTTCATGCACCAGAGGGGATATGTGATCCAGGCCTTTGGAAAAAAACGCCCGACCACCATCTCCTGCGCCAATGTCGGCTGACCAGCCTGCGCCTGTAAGCAGAAATGGCTGCCAAGTGCACCCTAAGGGTCGATGACTGCAGACCCCCTTTGGAGAGAGACCAAAGGTAGTTGAGAATGTTAGCCACAGAGCAGGATAAGGGGTCCAGACCCTTACCCTGGTACCAAATGGAAAATCTTTTCCATTTGAAGGCATAACATTTCCTGGTAGATTCCTTTCTGGATGCCTCCACCACAGTGAAGACATCTTCGAAAAGACCCAAAGCCTGGAACTCTAGCCACTCAGGTACCAGGCTGTGAGGTACAGGGACTGAAGGTCCGGATGAAAGACCTTCCCCTGGTTGAGAGAGATATCACGTCCAGGCATGTGCAAAGCTGCTCCGGGGGCCTGCAGCTGAGGCTGAGGAGATCTGGATACCAGAACTGGCACGGCCAGTCTGGGGCTACCAGAATCACCTTCACCTTGTCCCTCCTCACCTTGAGTAACACCTTGTGGATCGAGGGAAAGCATAGAAGAGGCCTGGGCTCCATGGCCTCGAGAAAAGGCATCCCCCTGGAGAGAGCCCTGCTGAGGTGGGTGGGCATGAAACAGCCTCAGCTTGGCGTTTTCCTTGGAGGTTAACAAGTCCACCATCGGTTTGCCCCAAACGGGAGAACAGGATGTAAGCTAACTCTGGATGGAGAGACTACTCGTAAGATGCCTGGCCTATACGGCTGAGAGCATCCGCCAGCTGGTTTGAGGCTCCTGCCACATGGATGGCTAGAAGATCTGCCTCCAACCAGCTCACGAGGGTCCAGGTACAGAGCACCTCCTTGCACAGCAGATGGGAATGCGTGCTGCCCTGTTTGTTGAGGTAGTACATGGTCATGGTATTGTCCGTCTGGACTTGAACCACTGGACCCTGGAACTGAGGAGTGAAAGCTGACAGTGCCAGTCTAACTGCTCTGAGCTCCAACAGGTTGATGTGGCATCTGAACTCCTCGGGGGTCCAGAACCCGTGGGCCCTGCTGTCCCCCATGTGGGCTCCCCAGCCCATGAGAGAAGCACTGGCCATAAGGACAACCATCGGCTCGGGGCGGACAAATGGGATCCCTTCCTGCAACTGGCCTGGGGCGACCCATCTTTGGACTGCGTCTCACATCTTCTGGGCTACAGTGATTAGCTGGTCGAAATGACCGTGATGCTAAGTCCACTGGGCGGCCAGCTCACATTGGAGGGGGCACATGTGCAACCAGGCCCAAAGGACCACGGAGGTGCACACCGCCATGTAACCTAGGAGGCGCAGAAATTCCCAGGCAGGGTGCAAGTGCCCAACCAGAAATGATTGGGCAAAGGAGGAGAGAACCTCCGCCCTGTCCGCCGGGAGTCGAGTTCTGGTTTGACAAGAGTCAAGCTCTGCCCCAATGAAGCCCATCACCTGAGAAGGCATGAGTTGAGAGCAGGTCTGGAGGGCTAGATCCCTGGACTTCTCCTCCTCCTGTTGGGTGGAACCAGCCAGGAACCAATCGTCAAGGTAGGGGTAGATTCTGCCCCCTCCCCCCGAAGATGGACCACCACCACTGTAATGCATTTGTTGAAGACCCGTGGGGCATTTGACAGGCCGAATGGCATGGCTCGGAACTCGTACAGGGTCCCTTCGACCCTGAAGCAGAGGAACTACTGATGGGATGGACGGATTGGGACGTAAAAGAACGCATCCTGCAGATGCAGAGAACAGAATCACATGTTTCGCTTCAAGGATGGTATGATCTGGGACAGAGTGACCATCCAAAAGGTGCGAGACCTGAGAAACTGATTCATGTCATGGAGATCTAGAATGGGGTGCCAACCCCCCGTCCGCTTGGGCACCAGGAAGTACCTGGAGACAAAGCCTGGGTTTGCTGCAGGATCAGCCACGGGAACTACCACCTCCTTGCGGAGGAGCTGAGCTATGTCATCTCGAAGAGCCAACTGGGTGCATGTGGAAATCCGTTCCTCCCGAGGGGCACAGGCTCGGCTGGGAGGATACTGCTCGAACTCTGGAGGCAGTCCCTGACCGACCACTTTGAGAACCCACTTATCCAAAGTGATAGCAGACAGGGCGGAAAGAAAGTGGCGGAGCCGACCCCCCACGGGAGGGCCCAGAGCTGGCATGACGGAGATAGGGTGGCAACCCCCATCCAGTCACTGGGCAGGCTTAGAGGAGGAGGAGGCTCCAGGACCCGAGCCTCTGCCCTCTTTTCGGGCCTGTTGGGGTCCAGGCTTGGGCCGGGAGTGCCAAGCTTGAGCCTGCTGCTGCTGTTGATGTTGCTGTCCTCCTTGATAGGAGGGCTGCCAGGCCGCAGGAAAAGAGTGCCAAAAGGGCTTCTTCTTCTGCTGGTTTTTGGCCGAAGAACCCCTGGCAGAAGTGGCATCCAAGGTGGCACTGGACTGCTCTATGCGCTGTAGGTGACGGGCCACTCCTGGGTCGGTCCCAAAAATGGCACATCAGCAAGTTTATGCCGAGTATCTGCCAGGAAGGAGGAAAGCCTCAGCCAAGCCCTGCGGCGAGAGGTCACTGCGGCGGCCATAGAGCGGGCACAAGAATCTCAGATGTCTAGGGCCATCTGGAGCTGCTGTTTGTCAACAGCACGGCCCTGATCACAGACCTGTTTGACCATGGTCTGCATGTCCGCGGGGAGATGAGGGAGGACTTCATCTAATGATAGGAGAAGAGCATGAGATAAGTGTGCCATGACGACGGCCGAGCTGTCCCAACAAAGGCCCAAGGAGGAATCCGCACAGACCTTTCGCGCGGAGTGGTCCATATTTTGGGACTCTTTGGCCGGAGGTCGGTCAGTGTCGGCCGAACTGCCAGTACACCTGAACACAGAGGTAGACAACAGGCTTTCGGTTAAAGGGTGCTCTGTGAACCCCGCAAGGGACCCCATGGGCACCGCGTACTTGCGGGTCATGTGGGCAGATGATGCTGGGCATGAGGCAGGGCGCTGCCAAAGTTAGAGGGCTGAGGCTTCAACCATAGGAAAGGCCTCAGTCTGGGTTTTCCCCTCTCTTTAGAATATCTGTGAGATGGTACTCCACCTTTTTCTGGATAGATTCCAGGGGCATTCTGGTGGAGTAGGAAATGAGATGGACAATCCCTTGGAAGAAGAAAGGGCCTTCCTCCATCCCTGTGCCAATGGACGACTCATCATCCCCAGGATGAGAGTGGAGCCTGGTGACAGAGTCCAAGGAGTCGTGGTACAATGGCCTACTGCCTAAAATCACCCTCGATCCGCTGAGGGCGGTCCGGGGTGACTGTAACAGACAGACGTTGGGGAATTCTGGTGTCCTGTCAGTCCTCTTTCGAGGGAGCCCCTCCCACCAGCTGTTTAGGTGGTGGTTCCACCCGAATAGGTGGACAGACCAGAATAGGCCAAACCGGGGGACGGGATGCCCCACGGGAATAGGAACCGAGGGTTTCGGTTCCGGAGGGGTCGGCTTCGACCTGGGAGGAGACAGCCAAGTAATGGCCGGGGTGGCCGGCAGAGCCGGCTTCTGCCCGGTCAGAATCAGCTATTGCCACATAAGGTCCTCATAGCGCCGGAGTTTCCGTCGGAGCCTCTCCTCATCTGAGGAGGATGAGGACGACCTATGGCATTGCCTTTTCTTACAGCGCTTATGGCTTTTCCTCGGTTGTTCAGCCGAGGGGTTTCTGGACCGCGACCAACATTGGGCAGGCCAACTTGGTCGATCGGGAGACACTGGGGGAATCAGTGAAACCAGAGGGTCCAGAACTGTATCCTTAATGGGGACGTCAGCTGGCTGGGTCTCCTCATCAGGAAACACTAGGACCGGAGTCCTTTCTAAATAGTCAAACACAGCTGGCGACAAAGGGTCAATTGGATAGAGAACGATCTCTTACCTCATTGGCCACTTCCTCAGTCATCTGGCCAGATGGAAGGTCCATAAAGCCTGCGGCTGAGGAGGCGATCTTGACCGAGGTTGAGACCGCGTGCTCCTGGGACTGAGACCTCTCTTGGTCCCAAGATCGCCTTCGTCGGAACGAAGACGAAGAAGGTTCTTTTTCCCCTCTTCCGAGGGCGGGAGGAGTGTGAGCCCATGGGCGCCTCACCCCGAGTGGGGAAGAGACTGGTACAACTCCTTAAACAAACCAGTAAAGGCGAAACCTAGGTTCAGTGGGACGAAGAAGCTTTGACTAGCAGAAGCGCGAGCGGCTTCTTCCTTGAACGCCTTCATGCGTTCCAGCTGCTTGGCAGAGCCCGCGGCTGCGGAAACCACCTACCTAGCCTCCTTGAACTTCACTGGAGGGTTCCTTTTCTCCGATCTCCCCAGTTTCAGGTGTGCCATGCAGTCGTCCACGACATTGGGATGGAAGCCAAGCAGTAACTGCAGGACGAGGTGTCATGGCCGACATCCAGGCAGTAGATGCACATGAGATGGGGATCAGTGCGTGACATCTTTTGGCCGCAAGGACACCGGCGAAATCCCAAGGAAGACTTCTCCATGATCAAAGAGCGCCGTCTTGTGATCGCCAACTCTAATGAGTTTTAGTTTCGGTGGAAACTAAAGATTTGAAAGCCAGGGCCTACGAAATGTGAGAGCACGAGAGAGGCAACCTGCATCTTCCAGCGGAAAGGAAGATCTGGCGTCATGGGGCGGAGCCAAGGTTTATACCACCTGGGTGGGTGGGAGGAGCCAGCTTGAAGACTTCCGGCAGATTTAAAGAGGAAAGGAACAGTGCCAAACAGTGTGGATGAACATATCCATGCTCCTAGAACACCATTTTTGGGATACAAGGGATATGAAGGGGGCAAGGTTATACTCTGTTCTCACAGCCTGGCTTTCAATATTTATATGCATAACTCGTCTCTCCAGTCCCCACTCAGTCTTAGACTACAGGACAAATCTTCCATCAGACTAGGGAAGCTACTGCATGATGTTGGTTAAAAAAAAAAAAAGTTATACAAGTCTGGAGAACAGTTCTCATACACTGCAGGGTTTTAAATAATTGATCAGCAGTTTTTTCCTTAGGACAATACTGATTATACAGAAAGTATTTATATAGGTTTTCTAGAAGCGTTATGTTAGTTAAACACAATGAGGCAAGTGCTATGCATTTTCACAATGTTTTAGAACTTTTATGAGCAAAACGCTAATCAATTTTTAGAATTAAATAAAACCCTGCATTGGCACTTATCTCTAATCATTTGCCAGTAGGCGTGACTGTAGAAAAGCTCCCTCCCCTTCATGTTTTAATGCTAAATTATACTGAAGGAGTTCCATCTCAGCCAAATCAGAACACTGAGCCACTGTCCAGTTACTCTATGGTAACTGAACCGTAGATTGTATTTATTTATTTCAGTAGTTTTCCCAGGAAAGGCATACTGAGCTGGTAGCAACTCATTTCCAGATGCGTCCTGGGAAGAGAAGAGGCCAGGTTCAAGCCACAATGTACAAAAATAATATAGCAACACAAAAAGTAAAACAATATATACAAATTAAATGATAATGGGACTGTATGCTAATCCCAGTGCTCTGATGATACTATTACTGCCACTACCGCTACCACTAATCTGTGAGGAACTGCAGAACTGTTCTGGTTTCTCATATGCGTGCTGTAGAAAAAGAGTGATTTAGTAAGTCATAACCTATTTCAGTATTATGGTGATACCAGCTATAGTGGTCAAGGGTTTACTCGTGATAACTGGGCCAGGAGGGTATTAAATACCTCTGCCATCAGCCTCTGTGTTTATTACCCCTACATAGAAACATAGAAACATAGAAGTTGACCGCAGATAAGGACCGCAAGGCCCATCCAGTCTGCCCATTTCTTTTTCTACCTTATAAATGTGCCATCGGCCTTTGCTCTGTCAGTGACCTACCTATTCATAGTCATTTGTATTGCTCCCTTATGCCTATCCCATGCCTGTTTGAAGCCCTGCACTGTATTCATAGCCACCACTTCTTGTGGTAAGCCATTCCATGCATCTACCACCCTTTCTGTGAAAAAGAATTTCCTCACATTCCCCCTTAATCGGCCTCCCTCTAATCTCATGCTGTGTCCTCTTGTCCTGCTATTTTTCTTATATTTAAACATGTCAGACTCTTTCACCTTGTTTATGCCCTTAAGGTGTTTAAATGTCTCGATCATATACCTCTCTCCTCCTTTGCTCAAGGGTATACATATTGAGCTCCGTTAATCTGTCCTCATATGTCTTCTGATGCAGTCCCTGCACCATTTTGGTTGCCCTTCTCTGGACTGCCTCAATTTGGTTAATGTCCTTGTGAAGGTGTGGCCTCCAATACTGCACATGATACTCCAGATGGAGCCTAACCAATGTCTTGTACAGAGGGATTATTACCTCCCTCTTACGACTTGTGATACCCTACTAATACACCCTAACACCCCCTAGCCTTACCTACTGCTTTAGAGGTCTGCTTGGATGATTTTAGGTCATCAGTGATGATGATGCCCAAGTCTCTTTCTTCCTTTGTGACTGCTAGCAACTCCTCCCAGCCTATAAGTGGCTTCAGGGTTTCTCTTCCCTATGTGCATGATTTTGCACTTTGCATTAAATCCCAGTTGCCACTCTTCTGACCATTTTGCTAGTTTATCCAGATCTCTTCTCATTCTGCCCACCCCATCTGGATCATCTACTCTGTTGCAGATCTTGGTGTCATCTGCAAACAGACAAACCTTACCCTCTAGTCCATCTGCGAGGTCACTAATGAAGATGTTGAATAGGACTGGCCCCAGGGCAGTCCCTGAGGTACCCACTTTGTGACTTGCATCTCTTCTGACTGTATACCATTTACCACCACTCTCTGTTTTCTGCCAGTCAACCAGTTTGCCACCCAGTTGACCAACTCTGACCCACCCTGAGCCTACCTAGCTTATTTATCAATCTTCTATGTGGAACAGTGTCAAAAGCTTTGCTGAAGTCCAGGTAGGCTTACATCAACTGCTCCCCTTGGTCCATCACTCTGGTTACCCAGTCAAAGAAATCTATGAGATTAGTTTGACAGGACCTTCCTTTGTAAACCCATGCTGTCTTGGATCCTGTGCCCTATGGATTCCAGGTGTTGCATATACTTTCCTTAAGGAGTGCCTCCATAATCTTGCCCACTACTGAGGTAAGACTGACTGGTCTGTAGTTCCCCGCCTTCCTCCCTGCTACCACTCTTGTGGAGCGGGATCACATGAGCCCTTCTCCAGTCTTCTGGGACCTCTCCTGTGCTCAGAGACTCACTAAACAATTCTGCTAATGGCTCTGCTAGTTCCTCCTTTAGCTCCTTAAGTACCCTGGGATGTATGCCATCAGGTCCATTGCCTTATCCACCCTGGGCTTAGCAGCTCTTGTAGGACCCTTTCTTTGTGAAGGGAGTAGTGCTCACCTCCCTCCCCCCTGTGTCCATGATGCTGAGCTGTGGGCCCTGCCCTACCTTCTCTTCAGTAAATACTGAGCAAAAGTATCTATTTAGGATAGATGCCTTTACAGGGTCCTCCTCCTCACATGCTCCCTTTTCTCCATTAAGCTTAGCAATACCCCCTCTGGACTTTCTCCTTTCACTAATCTTTCACTAAATAACCCCTAGTCTGCTTATGAACTCAAACCCTGATCCCTCTGCTGTTAGACGAACAATCTTATTGGGCAAATCAATATGCACTTGCACAAACACGGATCTAGATGCTTTATAGATATGCCTATGTGATGTGCGTGTGTAATACATATAGAATAATTCTCAGGCATCTGTGTGTAACGACTTTTTTGCTACACACTGTTCTGTGTGAAAAAAATTTAAAATTAAAACCTCCTGATCGCACTGATTTTCTGAGTATTATTTTTTCATGATAACTGGTACAAGTAATGTTAAAAATAAATAAATAAAATAAATAAAACCGACCTGTGCTGGAATGTACTCCATAAAAAAGGTGTTTACTGAATAAATATAAATCTTTGCTGAAAAACGATTTATTGCAGGTACTGCAGTCTTTGTATATCAAAAAGAATAAAACACAGCCGGCCCAGAGGACTCTGAGGTGCTGTAAGCTCCTTACCTTGCACCATGCAGGAGACTCCAGTTTAGAACGACCTTGGGTCGGCAGGTCTGGGAGAGGATCAAGATGCCACCTGACAGGGGTCGTCTGAGCTCTTGGCAACCACGAGGTGGAGGTCTGGTTATAGCACCAATGCTCTGAGACAGACTAAGGTCAGCGGAGGGTAAAAGGAGCTAGCATTGCAGAACTCATATAGGCCTCCATGTGCATCCATCCTCTGTGCTGCCACAGATCTGGATGTGGGAGAAAATGGAGGAAAAATGGAAAACATGGACTTTTGTGAAGCCTCGCCCGTGGCACCACACTCTGCCCTGCCACCCCGTCAACTAACTGTATTAAACTGAATGAATTTACATTTCCTTTTAACTAAGAATACATAAATAAAAATTTAAACAGTCCATTATTTCCTCTTCTTCTTCCTCTTTGGTAATTTGAATGCGGGTTTGACAGCACAGAGACTAGCTCACATTGTCACTCTCCTGTTGTTGGCCAGAGTCTGTGAGAGCATGTCTAAGGAAACACCGTAATAACTTGGTGTGGCATCACACCCAGTTATGACATTTGACATCAACCAAAACCTAGCTGATAAAGGGGGTCACCAGTTATTTATTCTATGAATAATACTCGCAAGTACCCTTTTCAACACTGATGTACTGTTCATTCATCTGTATCTCAAGCATGACTAAACAGATTCCCAGCCCACTTCCTGGTAAATGAATGCAGGGTTTTATTTAACTCTAAAAAGTGATTAGCGTTTTGCTCATAAAAGTTCTAAAACATTGTGAAAATGCATAGCACTTGCCTCACTGTGTTTAACTAACATAACGCTTCTAGAAAACCTATACAAATACTTTCTGTACAGTTAGTATTGTCCTAAGGAGAAAAAAAAAAAAAAAAAACTGCTAATCAATTATTTAAAACCCTGGAATGACTAAAATAGATGCAAGTAAGAGCAACTCACACATAGTCAGGGCACCAGACAATTTTAGGACTGGAAGTATTTACTGCAGGCTTCTTTGATTGGTATTTTCATCTGAATGGTAGTAATGCCATCCACTCTAACAAAGTTGGACACCCACAGCCTTTAAACTAAGCTACAAACTGCAGCCATTGGATCCCTTGGCCAGATACTGCCATAGAGTCCAAGATACTTCTCCACTGCTATGTAGTGCTATAACCTCCCCCCCCCCCACAACATTTTGCCAGGCTGCAAAAACCCTTCAGGTCAGCGAGTAACCAGCTCTTGACTGTCTCCTGTACTGTATGTACACAACTGATAATGATCCTCTTTTCTGTCCCCACCCTGCTGCTTCAATCACAAATGTGATTCAGGTGTACCAGTACACTGTAAATGTGCAATGTGGAAAAAACATTCTTAAAATACCAAAGGGGAGTAAACCAAACAGAAATGCCAGCAAGATACTCCTTTACTCCCCTTGTCAGTTTCCATGTACACAGGTGTAATATGGCATACTCCCACTCATATGATATTACGCCATGTTGCAAGAGTGTACTGCAGCTGTTTGCCTACCCTGTACCTTCACACCAGCTTCTAGGCATTGTTTTCAGATAATAGTCTCTGGCAGTTCAGTGAATCCCTGGCAGTCTTGTGCTCCCCCCACACACCTACACCTTATGTCTTTAGTACCCCTGTGGCGTCCAGTGGAATTCCTCCTCTCCCCTCCACAGTCCCATTCCTATGCAATTCTGACTCACCTGGTCTGGTCCCACACCAATTCCCACCACCACCTGTGGCAGAATTTCCAGCACAGCTTTTGTGACAATCCTACTGCCTGCCTGTAGCAGTTTTACAAGCGGGGGTGCAGCAAAAGTCTACAACCCAGTTTGTGAAGTTTGCCATGCTTTGTGAAAGGCCTTGCTGGACATTTGCACGGTGACTCCTTTCTCTGAATTCTCCTTATGAGTCACTCCTTTAGGACTGTAAACAGGGTTCCTGATCTACAAAGCAACACCTTTAACTATATTTATTGATTTGTAGGTTTTTACAACGAGAGGTACCTTGAGCCGATACAGCTCATTTCCAGTAGCCTTCTGGGGGAGAGTTACACGGATACCTTTTAATCGACAGGATGAGTGTTGACAAACTCCTATTTTTACAATAAGTGCCATGGGATCTCATCTTACATTTGGACATCCACCAGAGATGAGCAGAAGGGACATCGGTTTAATGCCTCACCCAAAGAATGGCACACCAACAGTTAGTGATTATTCTAAGTCACATGATCATGCTAACAGCATGCTGTAGATGTGGATTGTCTCAGGGGTTCAGACAGCCATCAGACAAGATGCACTGTAATCCGTGCCGACCAGAAGCATGCTCCCATAGGGAGCGCATGCACATGGGAGCATTGTGACTGCGTGACCAGCATGTTCACTTTATGCAGTGCCATGCGAGAGTGAGCGAGCATGATTTTAAGAAGGAGTGGGAGGACTGGAATTATACCATCATTCAAGGAAATCAACCCTGAAGGTGGGACTCAAAGGTGGTTGAGATGAAGGTGGGTCATTCATTTAAAGAAAAAAAAAAAAAAAGGAGACTGCATCAGTGAGTGTTGTATCATGTGGTGTGCCTTTCTACCACCTGTGGTAGAGACTCAGGCAGGACTTCTGCACATGCGCCGTTTCATGCACAGTACTAGCCACAGAGCAGTCAACATACAGAGGCACTCCCACTGCAACATTGCTTGGGCAGATTCTGCATTTTGTCAGTGATGTTTAAATTTTAATTTATTTGGGTAGGTTATCAGACAAAACTTAAGTAAAAGCTAGAGGTTTATTCAGTTAGTTGCGGCTGAACTTAAAAGGAAAAGGGAAAATTCGTCAGGTTGTGAAAGAAGTCCGAGTGAGAGAGGTATTTTTTGGTTTTAATCGTCCCCATTCCCCCCAGGCTCTCAAAATTAATTTATTTTTCGACTGCAGTATTTTGTGTGGAAGCAAGCAGAAGGAACATTAAAGGGGTGTCTGTTATGACAACCTCTGAGCTCCAAACAGGTCGGTCATTCAATTAAAAAAAAAAAAAAAAAAAAAAAAAAAAAAAGTGTGAGCCACTAAGCAATTACAAAAAAATTGTTTAACTTTTTTTTTTTTTTTAAAAAAGAATTCCTTCTATAGTTATGCCTTCACCTTCTTTGAATGAAGATGACTCAAATGAAAATGTTCTTCATTTTTCTCAGAATTCCTTGAGTAGGCCACAATTTGTAGAGTTCAGTGTACCAACTGATCATTGGAATTTCTAGAATGAACAGTGAACAGTGCAGCACCCGCCTAGCACTACCATACAGTGCCAGTATTGAAGATTAGTCCAAGTGCCTAGTGTGGGACCAGAACCCATGCCTTTACAATCTTCTAAACCCAGAGGCAAGAACTACAACTGACTGCGCCTCTGACATTGGGTCACAGTGTGTGGGAATAAACTTCAGATGAGCCAAATTTACAGGTTTAAAAACACACCATGGTGTGATATGTATTTTTCAAAAGTTAGAAAACAAAAAATAAATGAAAAACAAAAAAATTGCAAAGAAAATCACTACTTAACATCAGTAATTTCTCACACAATACAGTCCTGGATCTTAGAGCTCCTAAGACCCTTTTCATCTGCATTCAACAGCTTGTCTACAGTAGCACCTCTCTCCTTCACTCTCAAGGCTGAACTCCACTGGACTAAACTGAAGTGAACTCGGTTAAGAGGTTTTATATCCTTTGGTGGTGTCACCTGACTGAGCCCTTTCTATTTACATGTCTGGACACGTTTCAAAACCAAGGCGTTTTTTGTTTCAGGGGACTTCCTGGTTCAGTTACAGTACAGTGTATATCTCCAAAAGATATTGACTCTGCATCTCTGATCCACAGTGACTAAGCACTTACATAGTAACAGGTTTATAGTGTGAATTTATGAAACATAGACTTTGACGGCAGACAAGGACCGCTTGGCCCACCTAGTCGGCCCATTTCCCTACCTACAGGATAGGCCGCAGATCCTAGTTAACCAACAGCCTATTTCTTCCTACCCCCCACAACAATTGCCTTATGTCTGTCCCATGCATTCTTGAATTCTCCCACAGTTTTAGACCCCACAACCTCCTCAGGAAGGCTGTTCCATGCATCCACTACCCTCTCTGTGAAAAAAAAATTCTTCACATTGCCCCGGAACCATCCCCCCTCTATCTTTAAATTGTGTTCCCCTGTTCTTGCACATCTCTTTTTCTGAAAGATGCTACCCTCTTGGATTTTGTTGATTCCACTGAGGTACTTAAAAGTTTCTATCATGTCCCCCCTCTCACTTCTTTCCTCAAGGGTATATATATTAAGCTCCTTTAGTCTCTCCTTGTACAGCTTCTCTTGCAGACCCTGCACCATTTTAGTTGCCCTCCTCTGGACTGCCTCTATCCTGTCTATGTCCTTGTGGAGATGGGGTCTCCAGAACTGGACGCAGTACTCCAGATGGGGTCTCACCCACTGTCTGTACAGAGGGATAACAACTTCCTGTTTTCTGCTGCTGATGCCTCTCCCTATGCATCCCAGTATACCCCAGCCCTTCCTACTGCCTTCTCACATTGCTTGCTAACCTTAAGGTCATCTGATATGATTACCCCAGGTCCCTTTCCTTTTTTGTTGTTGTTACTACCTCCCCCCCCTTTGTGTAATCTTCCCCTGGGTTCTTGTTTCCCAGGTGCATTATTTTGCACTTCTTTGCATTGAATCCTAGCTGCCATACTTCTGACCATTCCTCCAACCTTGCCAAGTCCCTTCTCATCCTTTCCATGCCTCCTTGTGTATCAACCCTGTTGCAGATCTTTGTGTCATCTGCAAGAGGCATACTTTTCCTTCCAGTCCCTCTGCAATGTCACTTATACAGACATTAAAAAGGACTGGACCCAGTACTGAACCCTTCGGTACCCCACTAGTAACCCCTCTTTCTTCAGAGTGGACTCCATTTACAGTTACCTTCTGTGTCCTGTTGTCCAGCCAATATTTTACCCAGGCTACCACCCTGGGACCCACTCCCAGGCTGGTTAATTTGACTATTAATCTTTTGTGTGGGACTGTGTCAAATGCCTTGCTAAATTCTAGGTAGGCCATGTCCACAGACCCTCCTGGTCTACTACTTTGTCAGTCAAAAATCTATTAGATCGTCCTAACATGACCTTCCCGCTGTGAACCCATGCTGCCTTGGGTCCTGTGCCCCACTGGCCTCTAGGTACTCAACAATTCTTTCCTTCAGAAGTGACTCCATCACTCTCTTACCACAGAGGTCAAACTGACAGGTCTGTAGTTTCCTGCCTCTGTCTTGGTCCCACTTTTGTGAAGGGAATCACATCCGCCTTCCTCCAGTCCTCGGGTACCACACCATCCTCCCATGATTTATTAAAAGAGTAGTCAGTGGTTTCACTAGTTCCCCTTAATTCTTTAAGAATTCTGGGGTGAATCCAGCAGGCCCCATTGCTTTGTCCACCTTCAGTTTTAGGAGTTCTTGCAGAACCCTTTCTTCTGTGAAAGGGCTGGATCGACCCCCCTATCAAGGAGTGCTTCTGTTAACTGGATTAGGCACTTCCCCCTCCTCTTTTGTGAATACTGAGCAGAAATATTCGCTCAGTATCCCTGCTTTTTCACTGTCCCCCTCTGCCCACCCACCATTGATTCTATTCAGCCTCACTATCCCTCCCTTTGTTTTTCTACGCTCTCTGATGTACCTATAAAAGGTTTTATCCCCCTTCTTAACCGAGTTGGCCATCTTTTCTTCAGTTTGGACCTTTGCTATTCTGACTTCCCTCCATGCTTCCTTCTGCCTTAACTGGTACAGCTCTCTGTCCTGCTCCTTCTACGTTTCCTTATACTTCCTGAATGCTATCTTTTCTCCCTGACTTTCCCAGCCACCTCTTTTGAGAACCATAGTGGCTTTTTCTTTCATTTTGATTTATTTATTTGCTTCACACAAAGGCTTGTTGCCTCTGTGATGGCAGTTTGATGATTCCCATTGTTGCTCCACCCTCCTTCTAGCCTGTTTGCTAGTGCTTTTCTGACGCACTCTCCATCTTGCCAAAGTCAGCCTCCTGAAGTCCAGTACCCTCACTTTTGTATGGCTTGACTCTGTAGCAGAGTTTAACGTGAACCACACTGTTTGATGGTCACTTGTTCCCAGATGGCAACCCACTTCTAGATCCGAGATCCTCTCACTGCCCCCATTTGAGAGTACTAGGTCTAAGATTGCTCCCTCACGAGTGGGTTCCGAAACTAGCTGTCTGAGGCATGCCATCTGTAGGGCATCGAGAATGGCCCTGCTCTTGGATGTGGCCACAGCAAATGTGCTCCAGTTAACATCTGGCATATTCAGGTCTCCCAGCAACAGCATCTCCCCTTTCTCTGTCATCAAGAATGCCTTCTATCGTATCCTTGTCCATTCCCTCCCCCTGACAGGGGGGTCTGTACCCAACCCCTGTGCAGATTGTGGTGCCCTTTCCTGTCTCCAAGGTGACCCACAGTGCCTTCTCTCCTCAGTTTATTCTTTTGTTCAGTTGCTTTTATCCCTTCCTTTACATAGAGAGCTACCACTTCCCCTCTTCTGCCCTGCCTGTCTCTCCTGTAGGTTATTACCCTGGCATGTTAACATCCCAGTCATGGTTCTCTGTGTGCCATGTTTCTGTGACTGCTACAATATCCAGGCATCCCTCTTCCATCAAGGCCACCAGCTCAGGGAGCTTGTTGCCCAGACTATGGGCATTGGTACTCATTACCCTCCATTTCCTGATGGCCTCACTCCTTTTTGCCCCATCCTGTCCTTCTTGCCTTTGTCACTTTCTCCATTTACCCTGCCCTTCTCCCTATCGCCACCTCTATGTTGGTGTTTACCGCACTTACTACCGTGATTTTTTTTTGGGGGGCTAGGATTTCCCTGCTCCTTTCCAGTGCCTCCCCCTTTGGCTAGTTTAAATGCTTGCCAATGAAGCATTTAAACCTATCACCTAGGATCCTGGTTCCCCTCCTGGACAGATGCAGCCCATCATGCCAGTACAGGCTTGCATCACTCCAGGTGGACCCCCAGTTTCCAGTGAAGCCAAATCCCTGAGCTCTGCACCAGTTTTTCAACCACTGATTGAATCCCATGGTGCAGAACACCCTAGCCTCTCCTACGCCATCGATGGGCAGCACCTCCGAGAAGGTTACCGTGCGTGATATTTGTCTAAGGCCCCTTCCCAATTCCACAAACTCTTCCTGCACTGCTCTAATCCCTTTCTTAGCCAGGTCATTTGTCCCTAGGTGGACAATGACATCCAGCTCCCTCCCCTGTGCAGCTGCTCCGGCAATCCTGAGGATTCGCTCCCTGTACCTCCAAGCCATGACGCCAGGCAGGCACCTTACCTCCCTCTCCCCTTCCTCCCCCAGTTCTACCTTCCTAACAATGGAGTCCCCCACCAGGAGTGGTTTCCTTCCCCTGTGGGGTCCCATGCCACCCTCCTGTGGGTCTCCTTTGAGGAGGTTCCCAGCATCCTCCTTGGTCTCCACTGCAGGTGCCTCCATAGAGGAACCACACTTTGCCAGAATGGCATAGGAATTGTGGAGAGGTACAACTGGACGGATGCACCTCTGTTCTACCACCCTCACCCTCCCCGAGCTCACTGTGGTCCAACCGCTCCTCTTTCTTGGCAACCTCTGAGGCAACGGCAGTGGCACTGGTGGTCCCTGGATGGAAGAGGAGGTCCCACAAATCCTGGCCAATTCAGCCTGGAGATAAGCAACCTCCTTCCTCAGCCCAGAGAGGTGCCTGCAGATGGGACAATACTGCATCCTCCAGAATGTCTCCCGGAAGACTGCTGCTCCACAGCCACTGCACTGCACCACTCCCATCATGTCTTATTTCTGGCCCCTTAACTGCTGTTTGGAATCCTTACTCTTTGCTCTGTTTTTTTTTTTTTTCTTCTCTTCTCTCTACTTACTTTCTGCCTCTGTGCCCTTTAAGTTCTCGATTGTCCTGTTTTGAGACAAGAATATCCTATATTTCTCAGTAGACCCCTTATTTGCTCAGAGGCAGGCCTCCAGCAGCTAGAGGGGTCCGGAGAGCTACTCTTGCCCTTCTAGGGTGGTGGGTCTTTGGTGGCTCTGTGATCACTTACTTCCTGCTCCCAAACAGGAAGTTCCTGTTGTCAGTCAAATCCTGTGCCTATAAAAGGAGAACGTGGGAGGGAGGACAATATAGTCCCAGTAGAGAAGTCCAGTCACACAGCACTCCTTCGTCCTGGTGTCTTCTGCCAAGCTACTAACAGAATCTTTCTAAGACAATCTTTAAATCTAGCTTCCTTCTAGCTAAACCACTCCCCCTACTTGCTAGATCCTTCTACAAGTAAGTTAAACTGCACAGCTATCAAGCCCTTTCAATCACCTGAGATTTACACCTAGATAACTGTTCCGATAACCATTCAGTTCAGTTAACTCAGACAAAACACACAAATTTTTTTTGTTTTGCTTGTTTGTTTTTTTTTTTACCCTAAATTAAAGGTCCAAGTACAAGAGTTCTACTTCTTTAGTCCCAGTAGAGAAGTCCAGTCAGTCACACAGCACTCCTTCCTCCTGGTGTCTTCTGCCAAGCTACCTTAAGGATTTCTTATAACTGTACTAATCATGAAATTATTATTGTTTTATATGGCTTCCAAATCCTTCTTATTTAAAAAGGCTTTATTAACTGCATGTATTCCTATTTAAAAACAGCCTTCATGTTTTTTGTCCACAAAATGCACTTATGCACTTTACACAACACCTCTCCGGGTGTTTGGCATCATTCCAGTGACTGAATGGATGGAAATGGAAAAAGAATGAAGAGAACTAGTAGGAAGTTTAGTAGGGCTAGTAAAGAGCTACAGTAGGTGGCCGACCTATGGTAGGGGGGAAAAGAAAAAAAAAGCAAAGAGAAAAGTGTTAACTGTTATGCAACAGAAGTTTTGGTAGCTAGGAAATAAGGAGATAGAAAAGTGGTCCAGTCACAGCTGAGGGTGTAGCCTAATTCCGCCACATATTGTAACAATAAAATACTTCATGTAAATAGTGACTCTCTCATCCCCCATGGAGGGTGTAGTATAACTAAAGTGACAGAGATGCGATTCCTATTGGGTGATCATCTGAGATACTGTGCTACACTCAGGGGCAGGGGGAATCAGAGGAGGACACAGGCAGGGGGATCAGAGGAGGAGGAGGACACCACCACCGACGGGGAACCTAGGAGAGTACACTCACTGGCGGGTGTGGAGAACATAGGAGAGTACACTCACCGACAAGGGGGAACCTGGGAGAGTACACTCACCGACAAGGGGGAACCTAGAGAGAGTACACTCACTGACGGGGAACCTGGAGAGTACACTCACTGACTTGGGAACCTAGGGAGAGTACACTCACTGACGGGGAACCTAGGAGAGTACACCACTGACGGGGGAACCTAGAGAGTACAGTCACTGACGGGGAACTCTAGAGAGTACACTAACTGCTGCAGAGCCGTGGACGATGCATTCAGCCACTCAGTAGCTGGGGGTTATGTGAAGGCTACAGTGCTTCAAACATATAAAAAGGCTTGAAAGTTGCTCCTCTCAGCAGTCAAAAGTTAGGAAGAACTAGTCGAACTGAGCCGAGAGGAACACATTGAGACAGGACTGGGCCCTGGTAGCCAAAGAGGACACCACTCAACATAAGGTAAGTAAACATTTTAAAAGCTATGTTTTATCTTTTTAGTAAGCAGTTTTTCTTTTTAAAACTACTGTTCATGTGTATGTTTACTTATAGGTTTGTATGAGCATTGCTTACTACTACTGTATGTATGTTTTTTCTGCATCTTTTTCTGGGGGAAATTGTTTAACCAGAAAAGGCGCACTAAGACAAAGCTTGCTTTCAGGTGCTACCTGGGAGCACAAGGAAGTTAACTGGCTTGCTCAGGGTCACACAGTATGCAAGTGGGGGCTGTGGGATTCAAACTCCGGTCTCCAGGTTTGCAGCTCAGAGCCTTAAACCACCACGCTATACTGACTCCAAGGAGGAGGCAATATAGCGCAATCATTCAATTAATTTATTGGTAAGCAACTTGAAAGGAATCCTATCTTTTTCAATTATGACCAAATAGGGGATCCAAGGAGAACACGCTCATTGACAAGGGGGATCCTGGAAATTGAATGATGAATTATTTACTGATTAAATTTCATTTCTTTCTAGTTTCTGGTGCATCTATTCCACACCCTTGATGGTGCTATTGAGGATGTATCCTCTTAAGTACCTTGGGGTCTGGCTCGATAGTCATCTTGATTTCTCAGTTCATGCTGATACCATACACCAAAAGCTCCACCCCAAGCTTGGTACACTGTGGAGTAACAAAGCGAGTATCCCGCTTTCTGTCCATTGAGAGATTGTTTTAAAGAGGATTCTCCCCATTTTTGACTATGGTGACATAGTCTATAGTGTAGCTTCCGAATCCTGCCTTCACAGACAGGACCCCCATTCCACTCTTGTTCTTTTGCTTTAGATTGTTCACCTCGTACCCACCACTGCTCACTTTACTCTGTCCTTTCACTCCCCTCTCTTGATGCCAGGCACCTTTCCCATTGTACCTCCTTTATATCTAAATTCTGGTTTGGTTCCCTTCACTCCTACCCAACATCCCTCATATCGTCTCCCTCAGCTTCCTACTACCCTCTACTACTCCTCCCCATTCCCTTGCTATTTCTTCTAGAAAAGCTACTACTGGTCAACCTGCTTTTTCATATCGCTGACCTAAACTCCTGTCCTCCCTTCACTTATCAATTCACTCTGCCTCTTCTGCTTTTTCCTTAAATCTCTCCTTCATGATTCTTTCTCCCCCACCCCCCCAGTTTTGCCCTGGCAATCAGTTTCCTCATTACCTGTTCATTGTTCTGTAAGAGTACTTCCATCATTTAATTTATCTGAATTTTTCCCTCTGTCACACATATCTGCTATTCTGAATTGTCCATTTTTGATGATGCTCCTTGATATACTGTATTTGCTGAATATGATTTTCCACATCCCCAACCCACAGGATGCATCTGGAAACAAGCTGTTAGCTGTTCATTATGTCTTCCATGGTCAAACTTTTTGAAATAAAAAAAAATAAAAAAATAAAATAAAACAAAATACTCTGTACTCTGTCCTGCTTATGTGTAATGAATGGGTGTGTACATTTGTAAATCTTATGAAACTTTTAAAATGTATCTGTAACTCAGTTTTGCTTAACATAACAGGTAAACCGTTCATTGACCAAGCTGTGTCCGCTTTCTAAAAACAAGATGCCAAATAAGAGACCCTTTGCCTTAGTGAAAAAGGTCCGTGTGTGATTACAGCAAGCAGCAATTCCTAGGCTTTTGCCTTGTGCTAACAAGGACCTCTGAATTTAGCCGGTGAGTTTTGTGGTCAGAGTGTTGTTCGACAGAGAGCAAGTTTGCAACAGGGGACCAGGGAGGAGGTGAGGAGATCAGTTTGTGAAAGTGATGGAAAGAAATGTTTGTCATAGGTGTGTGTAACCTAGAATGGCCCGCTGGCATTTCAGGCTGGAGAACCACTTGTCTATAGCTAGCTTGGTCACAAATAGATGACTGTTTAGAGAGAGAGAGAGAGAGAGAGGCACAAATGTAACAAATTGTAAGTCACAGCTTCTTTATAAGTACAGAAGGTCACCTACTGTATTTGAAATACCCATAAGTGAAAAATTACTATCTATAAGAATTTTTTTAAGCTGTAGCCAAAAAGGCTAACTTTAGAGCCCAGTGGCAAAAAGCCTTGGCATGCCTACACACCAAGTCTATTCTCAGAGTCCTGGACATCATGTTGGCGGACAGGAGAAGAATTAAGCATCCAGAAGGATGCTCTCCTTCGGGTTGGGAAGGACCAGTCTGCTGCTGCTTTGCAATCATCTAGATTACCAAAGGTGGCAGTGTAGTTCAGGAAAGATTGTGAGAGGGGAGGACACAAATGCCAGTGCATCTGCCATGCCAGCTCCAAGGGCATCCCTCCATCCGCATGGTAGAGTTGAAAGAGTACAGAAAGGGGGGGGGGTTGAGGGAGACAAACTCCAATTGATTTTCAAATAAGAATATTTTAATTGTATGTGTGTAAGTGCATAGCCACCTCTGCTGAACAGCTGACCAACGTTTTGTGGCTAAGGGCCACTTGCTCAGGGCCCATGGTTGTCCTAAGAACATTTATTTATTTTATTATTTGGCTTTTGTTAACCAGGTAAGCACACTAGACATTCATATGCCTACTTTCAGGTGCGACCCAGGAGATTACAAGCAGGAATAGGTATTACAGATAATTTATATAATTCTTCATTACATCATGAATTTAATATCACACCTGTTAATACAACCAGTTTCCTATTTTATAAAAATGCTTGTTTAGTGGTATACAGTAGTACTGTTGTAAATCTCAGTGGTTTAGTTATCACCCATTTTCACAGTGCGTTACCAACATACTATCACTCTGGTATATTGTAAGCCAGTGATAACCCTATATATGATTAATGGTATGTTCTCCCCATAGGAAAAGGTGTGTGTAAATTGCCATTATAAAGAAGCGTTTATAACAGCAATCACGCACCACCTTCCTATAGAAACATAGACTTTGACGGCAGATCAGGACCGCTTGGCCCACCTAGTCTGTCCATTTCTCTACCTAGAGGATAACCTGCAGATCCTATTTAACCAACAGCCTATTTCTTCCTACCCCCAACAAAAATGGCCTTCTGTCTGTCCCATGCATTCTTGAATTCTCCCACAGTTTTAGACCCCACAACCTCTTCAGGAAGGCTGTTCCATGTATCCACCACCCTCTCTGTGAAAAAATACTTCCTCAGATTGCCCCTGAGCCATCCCCCCTATATCTTCAAATTGTGTCCCCTTGTTCTTGCACGTCTCTCTTTCTGAAAGATGCTACCCTCTTGGACTTTGATTATTCCACTCAGGTACTTAAACATTTCTATCATGTCCCCCCTCTCCCTCCTTTCCTCAAGGGTATGCATATTAAGCTCCTTTAGTCTCTCCTCGTATGGCTTCTCTTGCAGACCCGGCACCATGTTAGTTGCCCTCCTCTGAACTGCCTCCATCCTGTCTATGTCCTTGCAGAGATGGGGTCTCCAGAACTGGATGCAGTGCTCCAGATGGGGTCTCACCAACGGTCTGTACAGGGGGATAACAACTTCCTGTTTTCTGCTGATGATGCCTCTCCCTATACATCCCAGTATCCCCCCAGCCCTTCCTACCACCTTCTCACATTGCTTGCCAACCTTAAGGTCATCTGATATGATTACCCACAGGTCCCTTTCCATTTTTGTTGTTGTTACTACCCCTTTTGTAATCTTCCCTGGGTTTTGTTTCCCAGGTGCATTACTTTGCACTTCTTTGCATTGAATACAAGCTGCCATGCTTCTGACCATTCCTCCAACCTTGCCAAGTCCCTTCTCATCCTTTCCATGCCTCCTTGTGTATCAACCCTGTTGCAGATCTTTGTGTCATCTGCAAAGAGGCATATTTTTCTTTCCAGTCCCTCTGCAATGTCACTTATAAAGGACATTAAAAAAAGGACTGGACCCAGTACTGTAACCCACTAGTAACCCCTATTTCTTCAGAATGGACTCCATTTACAATTACTTTATGTGTCCTGTTGTCCAGCCAATGTTTTACTCAGGCTACCACCCTGGGACCCACTACTAGGCTGGTTAATTTGACTATTAATCTTTTGTGCGAGACTGTGTCAAATGCTTTGCTAAAGTCTAGGTAGACCATGTCCACAGACCCTCCCTGGTCTACTACTTTGGTCACCCAGTCAAAGAAATCAATTAGATTTGTCAGACCTGACCTTCCTGCTGTGAACCCATGCTGCCTTGGGTCCTGTGCCCCACTGGCCTCTAGGTACTCAACAATTCTTTCCTTCAGAAGTGACTGACCTCTGTGGTAGGGAAAGTGATGCAAACTGACAGGTCTGTAGTTTCCTGCCTCTGTCTTGCTCCCACTTTTGTGAAGAGGAATCACATCTGCCTTCCTCCAGTCCTCGGGTACCACACCATCCTTCCATGATTTGTTAAAAAGGGTAGTCAGTGGTGTCACTAGTTCTCTGCTTAATTCTTTTAGAATTCTGGGGTGAATTCCATCTGGCCCCATTGCTTTGTCCACCTTCAGTTTTAGGAGTTCTTTCAGAACCCCTTCTTCTCTGAAAGGACTGGGATCAACCCCCAATCCAGAGTGCTTCTGTTAATTGGATTAGGCACCTCCCCCACCTCCTCTTTTGTGAATACTGAACAAAGCGTATTCATTCAGTATCCCTGGTTTTTCACTGTCCCTCTCTGCCCACCCACCGTCCATTCTATTCAGCCTCACTATCCCTCCCTTTGTCTTTCTACGCTCCCTGATGTACCTAAAAAGGTTTTATCCCCCTTCTTAACTGAGTTGGCTATCTTTTCCTCAGTTTGGGCCTTTGCTATTCTGACTACCCTCCCTGCTTCCTTCTGCCTTAACTGGTACAATTCTCTGTCCTGCTCCTTCTGCGTTTCCATATACTTCCTAAAATGGGTCAGTGTCTGTGGCTCAGTAGGTAGCACACTCGCCTCTGAGGCCGGGAGATCAGAGGGCTGTGGGTTCAGTTCCCACATCTGACACTTGGGTTAATATCCCAATACTGACACGGTAGTGCAGTATGAGAGGGGTGCTGTACTTCTGAGGTGCCGTCTTTCGGATGAGACATTAAACCGAGGTCCCATCTGCCTGGACTGGTGGTAGTTCAGGTGGATGTTAAAGATCCCATGGCACTTATCGAAGAGTATAGGGGAATTTCCCTGGTCAAATTTCCCTCATTCACTAAAAATACCACCAACAGCTTAATCTAGTTCAAGGTCAGTTGGCATTTATCTGCATCTCCCTCCACCGGGTCATGCCCGAAAATAGGCAGAATTTGTCTAGTGCACTTACCCGGTCAACAAAAACTAAATAAATAAAATGCTATCTTTTTCCCCTAACCTTCACCGCCACCTCTTGAGAACCATAGTGGCTTTTTCTTTCATTTTGATTTATTTATTTGCTTCACACAAAAGGCTTGCTGCCTCTGTGATGGCAGTTTTGATAGTTCCCCATTGTTGCTCTACCCCTCCTTCTAGCCCGTTTGCTTGTGCTTTTCTAAGGCACACTCCCATCTTGCCAAAATCAGCCCTCCTGAAGTCCAGAACCCTCATTTTTGTATGGCTTGACTCTGTAGCCGAGTTTACCATGAATCACACCATTTGGTGGTCACTTGTTCCCAAATGGCTACCCACTTCTAGATCCGAGATCCTCTCACTGTTCCCATTTGAGAGTACGAGGTCTAAGATTGCTCCCTCACGAGTAGGTTCCAAAACTAGCTGTCTGAGGCATGCCACCTGAAGGGCATAGAGAATAGCCCTGCATTTGGATATGGCTGCAGCAAAGGTGCTCCAGTTAACATCTGGCATATTAAGGTCCCCCATCAACAGTATCTCCCCTTTCTCTGCCATCCCAAGGATGCCTTCTATCATATCCTTGTCCATTCCCTCCCTCTGACATGGGGGGTCTGTATACAACCCCTGTGTGGATTGCGATGCCATTTCCAGTCTCTAAGGTGACCCACAGTGCCTCCTCTCCTCCCTGTTTACTCTTTTGTTCAGTTGCTTTCATCCCTTCCTTTACAAAGAGAGCTACTCCGTCCCCTCTTCTCCCCTCCCTGTCTCTCCTATAGGTTGTGTACCCTGGTATGTTAACATCCCAGTCATGGTTCTCTGTATACCAGGTTTCTGTGACTGCTACGAGATCCAGGCATCCCTCTTCCATCAAGGCCACCAGTTTAGGGAGCTTGTTGCCCAGACTACAGGCATTGGTACTCATTACCCTCCATTTCTTGATGGCCTTACCCCTTTTTGCCCCTCCCTGTCCTTATTGTGTGTCACTTTCTCCATTTACCCCTGTGCTTCTCCCTATCGACATCTCTATGTTGGTGTCTGCCTCACTTAATACCCTGATTTTTTTGGGGGTGGGGGCTAGGATTTCCCTGCTCCTCTCCAGTGCCTCCACCTTGGCTAGTTTAAATGCTTGACAATGAAGCATTTAAACCCATCACCTAGGATTCTGGTTCACCTCCTGGACAGATGCAGACCATCACGCCAGTATAGGCCTGCATCCTTCCAGATGGACCCCCAGTCCCCAATGAAGCCAAATCCCTGAGCTCTGCACCAGTTTTCAACCACTGATTGAATCCCATGGTGTGGAGCACCCTAGCCTCACCCGTGCCATAGACAGGCAGTACCTCCGAGAAGGTTACCGTGTGTGCTATTTGTCTAAGGCCCCTCCCCATCTCCACAAATGCTTCTTGCATTGCTCTGATCCTTTCTTAGCCAGGTCATTTGTCCCTAGGTGGACAATGACATCCAGCTCCCTCCCTATGCAGCTGCTCATGTGATCCTGAGAATCGCTCCCTGTCCTCCAAGCCATGACGCCAGGCAGGCACCTTACCTCCCTCTCCCCTTCCTCCCCCAGTTCTACCTTCCTAACAATGGAGTCCCCCCCACCCGGAGTGGTTTCCTTCCCCTGTGGGGGTCCCATGCCACCCTCCTGTGGGTCTCCTTTGTGGAGGTTCCCAGCATCCTCCTTGGTCTCCACTGTGGGTGCCTCCATAGAGGAACCACACTTTTACAGAACAGCACAGAAATTGTGGAGAGGTACAACTGGAGGGATGCGCCTCTGTTCCACCACCCTCACCCTCCCTGAGCCCACTGTAGTCCAACCGCTCCTCTTTCTTGGCAAACTCTGAGGCAACGGCAGTGACCCTAGTGGTCCCTGGGTGGGAGAGGAGGTCCCACAAATCCTGGCCAACTCAGCCTGAAGATGAGCAACCTCCTCCCTCAGCCCAGAGAGGTGCCTGCAGATGGGACAACACCGCATCCTCCAGAACGTCTCCCGGAAGACTGCTGCGCCACATCCACTGCACTGCACCACTCCCATCATGTCTTATTTCTGGCCCCCATAATTGTTGTTTGGAATACTTACTCTTTCCTGTTTTTTTTTTTTTTTTTTTTTTTTTTTTTTTTGTTTGTTTGTTTTTTTCTGTCCCTACTTATGTACTGCCTCTGTGCCCTTTTAGCTCCTGATCTCATGAGTAAGTAAGCTTAGTGCGTTGTTTGTAACGGCTATATATTAGAGAAAGAATGAAAGTTGCATAGCTCCTTAATGTCATAACATTGCAATGAAACAAGTTTAACAATAAGGTTATAAACAAATTAAATTATTTTTTGCACAAACAGAGATAACCACACATGAGAAAGAACCACAAGCCAGAATAGTGTCTCACGCCGCTGTAGCTGTCTTTTCCCTTGTCCCACGCACTGTCACAAAGCAGTTACAGTACCTCAGGAAAATCAAGATCGAAACTGTGCCGGTAACTGCATCCAACTTCTCATTCAGAAGTGCCCAGTAGACAAAAAACAAAAAACAACAAGGTAAAGAAAATTAGAATCTCCGAACAGAACTCCCCCATCCACCCTCCCCTCCAGGTCACCTGATGCACTCACCACAGCAACCAGAACCAGTCCTAGACAACAGTATAGCAAAGGCTCCCGCATTTCAAGTTCAACTTTTGCTTTTAAAACGTTAAAGTTAATATCTTAAAAGTAGAATTTAAAGAAAGTCTTACAGTTTAACTGCTTTTTGCTTATTAATAAAACCTCACCAGCTTTGCAAAGGTAAGGCTACCTTATACTCTTATTCATAACAGGAACACACAACAGCACATATTTTATACAAATTGTTGGGGCAAAAAAAAAAAAAAACACACAAACCAACAATTACATAAAATAAAAAAAAAATGGGTCAGTGTGTGTAAACTCGAAGTTTATACACACCCTCTGGGTTAGATGCTATGCATAAATCCCTCAAGCTTCACTCTCAGGGTTTATGTAGCATATAACCCCTTGGGGGTGTGTGTAAACTTCTCGTTCAACACCCCAACCCGTATTTTATTCTATTTATAAATCCCAACACCATGCATACATTTCTGTATCAAGTATTGTCCAGTTTTAGTGAGAAACACATGCTAAAGCAGGCAGAACGCTTTCATACTTTGTTATTCAATCTATCCTATACTGTTCAAACTTTAAAATATTTTAATCACACTTCAATAGCAGAGTAAACATCGGTACAACATATACTGGTAAGGCACTTACTAGTAAAGCTATGTGCTTCCAGTCGGCTTCTAGCCTAGAAGACTGGCTACAGTTTCTTATCTGCATAAAAAGCATAAATGACTTTCATAACAGCTGTTTTAAATAAAAATCCTTTGTTCAGTTCAACAAGATTCCACAATGTTCTTTAAAAACTGTACCTTAGTTTTATTCTGGGCTTAATAAGCCGTGTCAAGTTCCCAAATTTTTTATGGTGTGTGGTTGTCTCCATTTGTGCAAAAAATGATTTAATTTGTTTGTAACCTTATTGTTAAACTTGTTTCATTGCAATGTTATGACATTAAGGAGCTATGCAACTTTTATTCTCTCTCTAATATATAGCTGTTACAAACGCACTAAGCTTACTTACTCATTTAAAAGTAACATCGCTAACTTGCATTACTTTTAAGAGTGATCTCTGACACCTGGACAGCTGGTTCTGATCCCTGTATAATATTTTGTTGTAAATATGAAAAATTAAATGTATGATGGACTGTGGCAGAGGAAGATGCTGGCTGCTGAAGCCGACACTTCAAACCCCCCAGGGATAAGTTCAAAGAACAGGACATTGTTAAACTGCAGATATCTGGGGTGCAATTATCTTGTCAATTTGCTTTGATCCCAGGAAGTGATATTAGCCATTCATGGCATCCCCAGGGAAATACTTTGATTTTGCTCTACGTGTCATAATGCAAAGAGCATGCATGTGTTTTTGGTATCAGCCCAGGAAACCAGCTAATTTCATCAAAGAGACCTTTGATGTGTAGATACCACAGCCCAGATGGAATTAAGGCGTCAAATACACTTTTACTTTGAATACAGTGACATATCAAACAGAGTTTGATGTGTGCGTAAAGCAAAGCACAAACTGGTTCTGACCAGTTAAACATAATAAGAGATGTATTATATCATCTCTTTTTTTTTTTTTTTTTTAATAACCCTTTGTAGGCCATCTTGGTGTTATAATAAATACAGATTTTGTTACACCAAGGCGGAGTTTGGGGACCTCAGCGACAGGGCCAGCTGAGGACTGGTTTTAAAACATACTGAGAAAACCCTGACAGACACACTTTCATAATTCTGACTGAGCGAAGAGGAACATCAGAGCACTGAAGTAAGAACCTTAGACAAAGATTAATCTGAATGTTATTATTTGTAGGAATCTGCACTTTTACCTGTTTGTTTTAAAGGCTATATGTGTTGGGATATTTTGTTCTGTAATATTTTCTGTTTTCCCATTTTAAAAGTAAAGATACATATTTTAAAACGGAAACTGCCTGGAGTGCCTTGCCATTTCTTTTCATTTACGTGAAGTTTTTAAAGGTTACAGTTAACACTGTGTATGGGCTTACTGATATACCAAACTGGGAAACTGATAGAGTTCTCTAAAGTCTTGCATAGAGTGCTAAGGGTTCATTTCGTAGACCTGGTTAGGTGCCCGTAGACAAAGATATCTGGCCCCCCAAAGACAGAATTATCCGAGCCTGATAATTTGGTATGCTAACAAGAGATTATCAGCTTGAATCCCTCCAGAATTTAAGACTAAGGTGACTCGAACCCACAAAACAAACAAGAGGGTTACCTTCTTCTGCTTACTGTCCACAAATCATATGCTCAGAGGTTGGCACTTTGGGAGTAGAGGGCTGACCGGTTGAGCTAATTTGTGACAATCACTACTATTTAGGCCATGCTTATATATAGGGTTATCAATGACTTTAGATACCAGAATGATAGTATATTATTAACACACTATGAAAAATAGGTGAGAACTAATGTGATTTACAACAGTACAACTGTATACTGGTGAACAAGTATTCTTATAAAATAGGAAGCAGTTTGTATTAGCAGCTGTGAAATTAAATTCATGATGCAATGCAAAATTACACACACCACACACCCCCCACCCACACATGTATTTTATGTTCTTAGGATCACCATGGTTCCTGAGAAGTCGCCCTTGGCCACCAGATGTTGGCCAACTGTTTACCAGAGGTGGCTATGCACTTATGCATACAGCAAAATATCCTTATTTAAAAATCAAATGGAGTCTGAGTCCCCCTCAACCCCTGTTTGAAACCAGATTTACTTGTGCCACTTAGAAGTTAAACTACTCCACATTAACCACTTTTTTCTACTTCTGGGCACGTCTAGCTAAAGCCTGGGAGAATCCAGGACCAGCGCGCGCGCACACACACACACACACACACACACACACACACACACACACACACACACACACTGAAAGGGTAAAAAGGGCCAACTACTGGTCAGTTAATATTCTGCCCATTCCCCCTATCCATCAGGGTCCACTTCCTCTACCACAGAGATGATGGTCTCAGGCAACTCCAGCCACACAGTCAGTGACTGGACTGGGGCAAGGGAAAGTGACTCACCAGTTTAGGCAGGGCCCCGTGTGTACCAAGTTTCTTTCACCACAGCAACAGCTTCAGAAACATGCCTGCTGCAGAACAGTCTGTTTGGTGTAGTAAAGATGGCCTCCGCCACCAAAAACCCAGAACTAAATTGCTAAAATAGGGTTCCCCATAGCCTGCAAATATAGGGTGATGGTTGTGGTGATCAGGCTGAAGATGCATTACCCCTCGGGCTTCCTATATACATATACAACGTGCACATACATAAGTGGTTTTAAGTAGGGTTTAGAGCGCTGGTATCAAAACAAGGGTAGTAGTACAATAAAGGATGGTGGTAAAAGGCAACTTTGGAGGATTTTATACAACCAAATTAGGCTGATTGCTATAAATACAGGGCAGAGGTAAAAAAATATAGGGTGGTGGTAAAAATAGAGAGTGGCGGTAAAAAAAAAAACACCCAAAACACCCAAAACACCGGGTTGTGGCCCACCGTACTAAAATCATGAATGGGGAGCACTGTAAAATGATTGACAGGAAGTCTAAAATGACATTTGTGCGAGTTTGCTGGCAGCTTCATTACACACACCCCTCTCCCTGGGTTACAGTGGTGAGTGGGGCAACCTCTTTCCAAACCACGGGCACTCAGACCAGAAGCCAATGGCCGTCAAGGCCTTCTACAAACACCGATGAAACCTCAGGCAGTCTGTTTCATGGGAAAAATGTATTCTATTTGCTGACTGCACAAATGTGGAATGGAAAATCACTAGTAAATATTGCAAAAAAACACAAAAAGGGAGACTTCATGTACTTGTGTCCATTGGTCCAGCTGCTGTCTAAGCCTCATATCAAATCCTTATTGAAAGAGAGAGAGAGAGAGAGAGAGAGAGGATGCGTAAGTGACATCACGCAAATGGCACTACTGGTGTTGAAGTGGATGAGCAAGAGGGAGCTACTAGAGCAGTCTTCCAGCACAAACTGGCATCACCAGGCTTCAGTTAAGTGGGAGGAATGGAAGGAGGGAGGGAGCAATTGAAGCAGCATTGCTTTGCAACCTGGCAGTACTGGATCTTAAAGAATTGGGCAGATGCGGGAGGAAACCACAGGAGCATCACTGTGGTAAACCAGCACTGGGCAGGTGGGAGGGAGCTATGGGAGGATAAAACAGACCACAGTATGAAATAAATAATCATCCAATTACCCCATGGCCCCCCTCCACTCCACATAATGGTGCCAGAACTGCTTTGCACTGCTTGTGCATCTGTTCATCGGTCCCATTCTACCCTTTTCTTGCCCAGAATAAGGCAAGATGGGGCAGTTCCAGCAGTTGCACAGGGAGGGACCTAAAAATATCTTTTACACAAAGATGCCTGGCACGAACAGAGATCGATTGTTCTGTTAATGCCTTTTACTGTAGGTCGACTGAAGAGTGGCTGACTTCTGCTAGTGATTCCATGAACAAGATGAAGAGTAAGGGTTAAAGAGGACATCTTTGACAGGTTCCTCTTAAAAGAGCGACTTGGTCAAAGGTTATAAAAATGGTCCTAATTCAGGCAGATGGGGAAGACTATATTTGTCCTAGTCAACAAATACTGTAAGTCAGAGACCTAAACCTAGTTTTTTGGGGACTTCCTTTAAAACCCTCAAGTTTACCCAGTCTAATGCCTTTTTGGTATCAAGTGCAAGCAATGTGGGATTCTGAGTGGTAGTTTGCTCTATGGTATTAAAAGTTCATCCGATAGGAGGCAGCCTCTTGCCTCCAATCTTTCAATTTACTGAGGGTCAGCCTTCTAATGTCAGACATCCATAGTTCGCCAGCCATCTATGAGTAATGCTTTTACCTGCTGCTGTACATATGTTATAAAGATACCCTCGGTTCATAGATTTTAACCCCGGCCAAGGAAGTCCTAAAAATCAAATCAAATGTTTAAAATTGCAGAGGGTTGTGTACACCTAAAATTTCCTGAAATAATGTAATAAGTTAATCCCAAAAGGGTGGCAACACTGGGCAGTTCCAAAAGTATGTCATGGTGTACCCTTGTGGTCGCACCCTTAAAGCGGTGATCTGTGTTCATTGTTTAAAGTGCTTAGATTTATTAGGGAATATGAAATATCGCATAGCGATTTTCCCAGCGAAGCCTGTCTGATCCATATTTACTAGATTGTGCATAACTCTGTACAGTCTTTGCTAGTAATACCCAACTGGGTGAAAGGTATTGGGCAATACTGAACCCGCCCCTGGAGCATAATGAGGCTCAGCACGGTAGTCGAAGGGCCTTACAGACCCTGAGGCGGCCTGGTATAGCCTATACTGTCAACTCTGGAGAGTATTACTTCACTTAGAAAATGGCATTTAAGTTGTTATACACTGTGCTGAGTGCCTCAGCTTTCCATACTTCATGCATCTATATTAATATTTGTTTACCTTGTTACTGCTATGCTGATAAATTCTGCTAGGACTGTTGTCAATTAGTATATGGAAATAATGTCTCCGTTATTAATCTTGAAAATTTTCAATAAACAAGTTACAAAAAAAAAAAAAAAAGGTCATTTGGGCTGCATTTTTGGGGAAAAAAGTTATTTAAAAAAAATAAGCTTAGATAGTTGATTTAAATTAATAACACTATTTTCTACAAAATTTGGCCCTCCACTGCTGGCACTGGCAGTAGAGGGTCCGGTCATGTTTTGTAGTGTTCCAAAAGACCAAAGACTTCCAATTCATCCTTTAATTCCTACAGCAGTTTTACTGAAAGTAAAAATGCAACATTTGCACTTTTTTTTTTTTTTTTTTTTTTACAATTATTAGTAGTGAATTGAGTAGTGTCCCAATTAAACAGTGCGCTATGCTAGCGCTTGGAGAGGTATTGCAGAGTGGTCTTCTGGGACATGTACCGCTGTCATGAGACCAGCGGTACTTTTAGATTCCACTGTGGCAGATGGAATCGTGGAGTCGCGCTGCCAGCTTGTGGCAGTGGTGAGAGCAGGCGGGTGGCCGGAGGTTGGAATTGATGACAGCACTGGAGTTGGAGCCAGGGTTTTAAAAAAATTAAAAAAGTGCACAAATTCGGACAATAATATATTGGCTACACCCTACATATCAGGCACATTGGAAATCCCTGGAAATTATGGAGGTCCACATTATAGATGGGCCCAAAGTCCTATTATTCCTCCTGCTTACTTTTACTCCCTTGCAGAGGGAGATTTCATACACCAAATCTACCTTTGATCAATGGCGTCAGATTCTTAATGATAAACAAATGTCTCATTCTAGGGTCCTGTTATTCTCCCTGCCAGATGTGGCTACTTTTCCCCTGCCAACCCTGGAGACAGTATTTCAACTATGGGCATGATTGGGGCTGACTTTATTTTTACACAGGGTCAAGTGGTTAGTTCTTTTGAGAATCTTACATTCATATGGGTTACCTATTAGGTCATTGTTATTCAATATCTACAGGCCTGCACTTTTATAGAATCCCATGTTAGGTCATGGCGTCATGAGACTGAGATTCCCCCTCTCATTCAGTTAGCTATAAACACTCTTCAAGGGCAACATGCTACTCCGCACCTCATATTTCCCATGCTGGCACAAAATAATTATACCATGCAACATGTGAAACAAGCATGGGAAAGGGACTTTTGTTCCCCAATCACTAACCAGCAATGGACCCAATGCCTTTCTAATATACATGCAGTCACTTCCTGTCATATTTGGAGAGAGTATTCCTAGAAAACCAGTTCATTTTTGTATCACACCTGACAAGCAGGTTAAATATGTGCTGGCTAGGGTTTCTACTCGTTGGTGAGGCTGTGGTGAGGGCAACCCATAGGCATATTCTATAGTCCTGCCCAGTCTTACAGCTTTTGTTCAGAATATACAAAAGGAGCTGCAAGAGATTTTTGGGGTCAGTATTCAACTTTCCAATCATATGGCATTTCATGATGCTCCAGACAGATGTAGGGAATCCTATGTCCCGTAAACTATTTCACATTGCAATGGTTATGGTCAAGAAGACGATTATAAAAAAGGTGGTTAACCTCTATGTACCCCACTTTATTAGCTTGGAGGGAACAGACGACATCTCTATAATATGGAAAAGCTTATAGCTCAACTTAATAATAGATACTCCAGATTTGAATTAGGGTGAAGATGATAGGAGCTGCATATATCCTCGAAAAATCCACACTTTGTGCCTTTAAAAAGTAGATTAATAAAAATTAATAGAATCAGTAGAATCAGTCTGTGAACTACATACATATGTAGATGGCAAGTGCCAACTTTTGTCTTTTTTTGTAATACTTCACTTTTATAATGACAGATGACTGGCTTTTTGTACATTTTTCTTGTTGCTTTGTGCTTTGTTTTTTTCTTGGAAACTAATAAAGGATGATTTTTGCAGCTTGTTGTGGGGAGGATTGGCTCTCGGGAGTCACCGATTCGCTCTCTTGGCACCAAGTCGGGGTGGGAACACTCTTGCTCACTAAGCGAGAAACAAAATGATGGGTTTCAGTTTTGAAAAATGCCAACACTGCTTGATTTTGCTAGGTAAACACAGTCAGTTGGCACACAGACTTGTTATTTCTCAGTCTTTATTGGCACATAAATGTACCCCATGGCAAGGGGTTCAGCCAATCAGAGGCCAGGAAATATCCCTACCCATTTTCTAAAGGATAACATTTTAGCAAACATTTTGTAATTGCTGCTCAGTAATGAACAGGTCTATAAGAACTATATGCATCAGCAAGTTTTTCACTTGTGAGAATTAAGGAAATGAAGGCTTTGTTGAAGGACGGAAGCAGTCCATTTAATAAACTGATTTAACAGTATTGATACACAGGGTATCAGAGTTTCAGCAAATTCTTAATACAATTTTGTCGTAAACCCGTCGGGACCAGGTGACTTGCCTGATGGGAAAGATTGTATTGCTTCCATTTTTCAAAAATAAATCTCACTATCAAAACCTGCCCGTTTGTCCTCTTCCAAAGGATTAAGATTCACACCAATCAAGAAGTCCTTTATTTCACCCTGACTAGGTTTTTCTTCATGGATATATAACATCTTATAGAAATCTCTGACAATACTATACACACCATGAAAATACATTTCACCAGATAACGGTGTTTTTGTTGATTAAATACCTACTATCAAGATAAAATTGTGTCTGGATAGTAGATCTGTCACACACAAGATAATAGGTTAATAGGTCATAACACTGTTCTTAACCTATGAGCAGGGTCCCTAGTGCTCTGCAGCACATTGTTCCCATTTCTATGTCAGGACTCCCAAGCTTCTGCGGCAGCATCTTCTGAATTCTGTGACTTAATTTTATTCATTTCTGTGGCAGAATGGAATCCTACCACTGGCTACAATATGATGTGATGTCATTGATGACATTACATGACGAGCACAGAGGAGGGGCTTCAGGATAAAAAAAAAAAAAAAAAAATAGTGGGAAGGGAGCCGGGCACTGTGGAAAAACTATATCTGAATGAAAAATTCCCCAAGAACAATGAATTATGCAGATAGATATATAGATATATAGATATATAGATATATTTCTTTTATTCTGCAGCATAATGCACATCCTGCAGCCATGGAATCAGAATTCCAGGGCCTTGCCCATGGGACAGTAGCAAAACAATACTTAATGCAGGGCGTCATTTCAGCAAAATCATGGGGTAGCAAGGTGGGGGGCACGATGTGGGTGGGGCCACATTGTGGGCGGCCAGAGAGGGTGGCATTTGTCGATGTGACATAGGGTTAGTTTCAAGTAATTTAAAATGGCTATAAATTGAATAATAAAGTTTGAATATAAATCTGAAATGGGTCATTACAGATGTTGATTCAAATTAAATAGCTAGTTTATCAAATTATGGAATCATCAGTATAGTGAAAGTCCCATTCCTCAACTGTACAAATATTAAACAAAACGAACTGATGAAAAAAATCACGCAAAACCTGTAAAGAAAAAAAATAATAAAAGGAAAAGAACCTATGTATGTGCAGTTTGATTGTGTCAGTAGATTTTAAAATGCATTTTGTGGTATTCTACAATTTCTACAGCTATCAATATAATTTACAATACTTGGTAATACCTCTATAGTCTCTTGGCCTGTTTTTCTGCTGACAGTGCTCTGAATCCGCCTAAGCAACCAAACTGCACATGTAAGTGCTTTATACTGCCCTGGGCCTGCATCCGAATGGTCACAAGACACTCCATGTTTCCCCTTGAGTGTCAATGAATTACTAAAGAAAATTAAGGAAATCTCAGTTTGAACTCTAACCTTTTGCACCCCGGCTGCATGAGTGGAGACTAATTTTAGCACATATTAACTGGCATAGCAACTGCATTTGAAAGGAATCCAACCAATGGCAACCAAGATATGTAGAACTTTAACCAACATTAAAGGCTGGCATTATATATACAAGCCACATTACATAAACATAAAACTCCACCGCACATGCATAAAACATTCAAGACATTGTCTGTTTAATTTAGTGTCACTGTAATGCCACGTACACATATACCATGTGGGTTTTCTCAGACAATCCCCAGTAACACCTGCTTTTTCCCCAGTAACAAAGGATTGTGGGTTTATTGTAGGTGGTGACTCCTTTGCACATACTGAAGCTATTATGTGGGTCATTTACTGGCACCACTGCTAAAGAAGTCCTGCCAACGTGATACTACCAGCCTTTCCTAATCATACAATCAGGGATTACATGGGCAAGCCATATTTCTACATGCAAAACTGCTGGACTAACACTGCTGACACTATGTAAGCCCTAGAAATGAATCCAGATGTAACATCACAGACACTCATTTTCTAGTATCTTTGCGGATGGCTGCTGGGCTAATATTACTGACACTTTAGCAGACCTGGGTAAGGCAGCTGGGCTACCACCACAAAAACTGTGGTAGCCTTGGGGTTGCTACTGATCTAATATCACTGAAATTCTAGCAGCCTTGGGGAAAGCTGTTAGACTAGTACTGCTGACATCCTGGTAGCCCTGGGAATGGCTGCTAGGCTAGTACTGCTGGCACTTAGCCTTGGTGAAGGCCGCTAGGCCAAAATCCTGACACTGATAGCTATGAGGAATGCTACTGGGCTTACACCACTGACATGCTAGCCTCAGAGAAGGCTTTGGGGCTAATACATGGGCACAACCAATGGGGGGCCAGTCCCCCCAACTTTTTAAGCCAACTGCTCAATGATATTAGCATCAACATGAAAGTCTAGGTAGGGATGTGTGCCCCCCAACTTTTCAGCTGTGGTTGCTCCCATAAACACCATGGACACTAATATTCTTGCAAACATCACTGACAGTAGCAACCTGGGAAGGATGCTGGCTAACATTCTTGCATTCTGTTAGTGCTGATGAACACTGCTAACGCCACCACCGACAATCTTGCAGCCCTGAGAAAGGCTGCTAGGCTAACACTGCTGACACTCTGATAGCCCTGACAAAGACTGTTGGGCCTGCACCTCTGACACGCATGTAGCCCTGATGAGGATTTCCAGACTAGCACTGCTGACATTTCAGTAGCCTTGAGTAATGTTATCTTTGCTTTGATCCCATGCTATTAGCCCTCTTTTAGGAACCCGTTTCCACAAAGTGTAACAATGAGCCAGTACCTAATTTGTATTCAGTGAATTTGCTGAAATTTGGCTCATTTACCTTCAGTTCAGTCCAGCTGAAGTTTTGGGCCACTGGATCACTTCAGCCTTTGGCAAAAAAAAAAAAAATATCAGCCCTTCATAATAAGTAGCCCAAAGTAGTCCTATAGCCACTTCTTCGTTACCAGCCAATCTACTCCACCCTCCCCAGACTTTTTTTTATTAAGAAAACAAAATCCAGCTCCTGGGACAGCACCAGGTATTGAGTTTTGTTTCAAAACAACTGGAGAAACAGGAGAGGGTGGATGGAGTTAGAACTGACAGGAGTGACCCCAGTATCACTTGATCCTCGGCGTCCCTCCGCTGCTACTGACCACCCAGTCTTGACCCCAGAATCAGGTAATCAACCAATGTCTTGCTAACTGTTATACATTTGGTGCTTTTAAAAGTAAGGATACTGATTACTGGAAATGTAAGCCTCCTTTAAAAAAGATATTCATGAAAACTTGCAGTTAGTTCACATTATGGAAAGACTGGAAGGTTGAATTAATCTTAGTGGGTTTGAATCTGATGATTCAAATGACTAAATTGACACATCCTTCACTTATTTTAACCACCATTAGAAGGAAAGGAGAATATTTATCATTTAAACAATAAACATTATAGGCCACTTGAGGAGAGGAAGTGCTACAGTTAGATTTATTGCTTTAAAACCTGGCCAAGCTATCTGTGGTTTGCCCAATGGTCCTTCAGCGCAGTTATATTTACTGACAATATATATTTAGTGTTTTTAGTATACCTGTAGTGCTTGGGGAGTCAGATTGCATCCTTACCTTATGGCTTCTGGTCTGACTGCCCTGCCCTTCTCTGTGACATAAACAATCAATGCTTCGCTCCTCTTTCCTCACTCTGCTTGCTCTCTCGACCACCACCGGTTTAAGTAACTACCAGCTGAAAAGCTGAATTTCAAAAATCACTTTCGAGTCTGTCTCACACTCTAGCCTCTCGTTGCTCGCACCTCAGTCGCAATCTCTTCAACTTGCCTGGAAGTTGTTTCGTGTGGTGGTGGTTGGGTAGGTTCCAGTTTTTTTTTTTCCACTGATGCTCCCGCTCAATCCTCCAGTTTGTCAGGTGACCCTCTCTCACGCCATGGCAGCAACAGGATGGATGTTGGGGTCGTGAGTGGGTGGATGGTGGGCTGAGAGTCGAACGCGTGCAGCGCGCGCCAGGCACCACCACGCCAGACAGACTCCTTGTTGAAACGGCTCCTCCATACAGTAGCACAAAGCCACAACAACTTGCACAAGCCACAGGTGCATGCACGGGCAGGCACGTAATGCCAGGGAGGCAAAAAAAATATATGTTTTAATATTTTTAAGCGTCCATTAAGCCATGGCAAGGGCAGAGGTCACAAGCCTTGTCATAGGGGTCGCGCAAAATGTTCATAGGGTCGCAAATGCGACCCCTGGCAACCCCTAAATGATGCCCCTGAAGGGAGGTGGGGGTTGTCTTGGGCAGATTCGATGAGACGAATGGTATTTGTCTGCTGGCATGATTCTAGAATTTTTAGAATCTAATAGTTTACAGGACAGTAAGCAACATAGTTTCCCCAGGGTGAAGTAGTGCTGGGTGACAAGGGAGGTGAACAGGAGGTGTGCTGTCAATGTGGCCTATATGAACTTCAGTAGAGTCTTTTACACAAGTAAGGAGGCCTAGTGGTAGGTGACAAAAAAAACAAAACAAAAAGAAAAAAACAATGGGTAGGAAATTGAAACAGAAATTATCGGCACAAAGTGCCACTTGGCTCACCCAGCCCATCCAGATTTTCCCTGCCTGTTCTATCTCTGCAGACCCAACCTGGTCTCCATCTACCCTCCCCCCTCCCTGCTTGCCTATTTACCAATATTCCCTTATGCCTATCCCATGCGTGTTTGAAGTACCCTCCCACACTGTTTGTGCTCCCACCACCTCTGCTGGCAGCCTATTCCAGACATCCACCACTCTTTCACTGAAGTAATACTTTCTTACACCCCCCTTAAACTTCCCCCATCCCAGCTTCATTGCAGTCCCCCTTGTCCTGGTGCACTTCCTCATTTGAAATAGACTCCTCTCCTGTACCCTGTTCACCTCCATGAGATACTTGTATGTCGTTATCATTTCCCCCTCTCCATCCTTTCTTGTAGGGTGTACATGTTGAGATCCATCAGTCTCTCTTCATAGAGTTTTAATGTAACCCCTGCAGTATTTAGTTGCCCTCCTCTGGACTATCTCCACCTTGTCTATGTCTTTCTGAGATGTGGTCTCCAGAACTCATCACAGTACTCCAGGTGGGGTTTCATGAGCTTTCCGATACAGTGGCAACATCATCTCCCTCTTCCTGCTGGTGATGCCTCTCCAGATGCTCTACAGCATCCAATCAGCCCTGCCCACTGCCTTGTCACACTGCACCACCAATTTGAGGTCATCAGATAACCCTAAGGCCTCTTTCCTGCTTAATGATGGTCAGTAACTTGCCCCTCATTTATAACCAGCTCCTGGATTTCTATGCCCTATGTGCATTATTTTGCACATTTTAGCATTGAATCCCAGCTAATAATCATACCAGAGGGTTGGAAATCTCTACCCCTGCTCATTTATCAAATTTTAATCACATTTCTTATAAATTCATGCATTTTTCTAGGACTGTGCTACTAGTTTATGGCCATTGTCAAAGCAATCATTATAAAATGGGCAAATGAGTTCAAGGAATCTGATTGGTTATTAGCCATGCAGTAGAAGTGTCTAATGCATGGCTAAAACTAGAAACTCCACGTGGAATAAACAGCCCCATTGTATAAGCGCAACAAGCCACTCTGGGGATGTGTGTTAGACAGTTCTAGGAGACTGAATGCACTCGGGCCTGCAGCTTCGTATCTCACTATGCCCCTAGCTGTGCATTAGAACTGTTTAACACACACCCTGTTATGTCTTATTGCTTACTCAGTGTTCAGTTCAGTTCATTCCCCCCAGCTGCTATGCCCTGACCACTCCTCAAGTTTCCCAAGATACCTATTCATTCTCTCCACCCCTCCTAGGTAGCCACCCTATTACAGATTTTGATGTCATCTTCAACAAGCATTTGTCAATGCTGAATGTTTGCTTGCTGATATTAGCATTGAAAGTGCAGGAGTTAGACAAGAAGCAGGATAGGAATAGCAGTGAAGTACTGAAGTCACGCCAACCCCTCCATCCTGCAGAGATGGACAGGCATTGGGTGTGCCTTTGGGTCATCGCCTGACGCCATGCCATGTCACCTCATTCTATCCTGTAGACACCGACAAGTGTTGAGGTGTGCCTTGGGGTGTTTGGCTTTACAGTCACACCATTCCATAAGCACATATGCTGAAATGGGTGCAGTATAGGAGAATGGGGTGAACTCTGTGGCCGAAGAGTCCAAGGCACACCTCAATGCCTGTCACTGGCTTCCAGGTTGGGGTGGGGGTGGAATGGCATGAGTATTACAGCCGGAAATCCAAAGGCACACCCCTGATGCCTGTCAGTCTGTACAGGGTGGGACATTATGGTTAGAAACCCTAACATCCCGGCGCTTGTTGATATTTGCACTACAAATTTTCACCGTGGCCTTTTGTGTCCCCACCTCATGAAAGCGCTTTGGGACCTCTGTTCATGAACAGTGGCACTGTGATTCTGTGAATCTGTCCTGAAGGTTGATTTCCCACAGTAACCATGTCATTCTGTGCCAGATTTGCAAAAACATAGTTTGGCCAGGATGTGGAAAATAACATCTGTACCATTCATACGGAGGTGTGAAGAGATGGCAATGTTGAAAATCTGGAATGAAAATATTAAAAGTGTTCGAATTTATGAGCTTGCGTGGAAACTGCACAATGCACACTCATAACACAGTCATTTAGTGGAATTATTTCACCAAATTTTCAACATAGGTATTTTGGGAACTCTGCTCATGAACAGTGTCACTATGATTTTCTTAATCTGTCCCGAAGTTGATTTCCCACAGCTGTGCCATTGTAGCGCAGATGTGCAAAAACACATTTTGGACAGGATATAGAAAATGACAGCTGTACTGTTCATAAAGAGATATGCAAAAATGACAATGTTGAAAATCTTGAGTGAAAATATTACAAATCCTCGAAGTTACGAGTGTGCGTGGAAACTGCACAATGCACGTTTGAAACACAGTCATTTTTTTGGAATTTTTTCACCAAATTTGCAACATAGGCTTTTTGGGAGCACACCTCATAAACAGTGATACTATTGTTTTGTTAATTGGTCTCAAAAGGTGATTCTGCGCAGTGACTGCGAAATCACCTTTCGGGACCAAATAATCAGATGACAGTGACTGAATTCATGAGGTGGGGTCCCAAGAACCCCATGTTGAAAATGTGGTGCTAAAATTCACAAAAATGGCCAAGATATCCACCTAAATTGAAAAAAAAAAACATTTTTGCCATTATACAGCTTACCAGCATTTCTTCAGTTTGTGGTCAGCTTTGAAGAGTGCAGACATGTTCCTGCTCCACCAAAGATCATCACGCCAGGCTCTGGAGGTAAGTATGGGATGAATGTGTGTGTGGGGATGTTGGCTGTGCAGAGGGTGGATGTGGGTTGGGGGAGAGGGCACCGGAGACAACAAGGGACCATTTCTTTTCTTTTACAGGTTAAAAAAAAATACCAACAGGAAGGTTTTTCCTTTACAGGTTTGTTTGGTACACTGGGTGGGCTCCAGTGTGCCACCTGTATTTTAGGGAGGGAACTGAAGCCGCGGGGTTGGGCCTCCCATTGGCACAGAAAAAGGGTCTGTATTTGGGGGGTCACATGATACCGAGGGGGACTGGGCACCCCTCAGCATACAAAACTATTACCACGGGACATTATGCCGAGGGATTGGGCTCCCCCATTTGGCAAAGAACTGGGAGGGGGCATGCCGACAGGGGATGTGGGGCACCCTGTCGGCTTCCATAGACTGTGAGAGAGGCGGTGACAGCTGCTGCCATGTTTATTGAAATGGGACACCAGACAAGGCAAGTTAGGATTCGCCGCTGAATCAGGGACCACCCCAGCAGAAAGAGAGCTGATTGTTAAATGATGACGCCCTCGATTGCAGCAGCAAATTTCTTTCAAGTTGGTGGCATGCTGCAATACTGCTGTCATTGACAGCATGCTCCTCTATTGGTGCCACAGAGACCAGCCCCAAAAGCACTGCGGCATTGACCACAACATTGCCTCACCTCCACAACCCGCTACTCCAGCAAGCTGCCACAACATGTTTCTTGCATGCGTGCAAGCAAACATAAAAGAGCATACCTTCCTTCTAGTTCTTCTGCAATGTGACTTATGAAGACATTGAAAGACGGTCCCAATAGTGAGCCCTGCAGCACCCCACTGGTGGCTGTCCCTAATTAGAATGAATGCCATTTACCATCACCCTCTGTCGCTTAACTTAACAATGATCCCTAGTTGGTTAAGGACTAGAACAGAGGATTGTACTAAATAGGGAATTCTCAGGGAGATGGAGTCATGAGTCAGTACTTTGCCTGTTCTCTTCAATATATTCATAGGGGACATAAGGGTGAAGCATGAAAGAATAGTCTATCTATTTGCTGATGACACCAAGATCTGCAATAGTGTGGACATAATCGAGGGAATGCAGGCCATGAGTAGGGACCTGGAAAGACTAGAAGAGTAGTCCAGAATTTTACAGCTGGGATTCAATAGCAAAAAAGTGCAAAGTCATGCACATCAGACACAAAAACCCAGAGCCGAGTACAAGATGGGAGGAGAGGTCATGGCATATATCTCATAGGAAAGGGACCTCAGGGTTATCAATCAAATGATCTGAAAGTAGTGGCCTAATGTTCAATGGTGGTGGGGAGATCAAATATGATGATGGACTGCATAGGGAGGGGGATAGCAAGCAGAAGGAGGTAGGTTACACTCAGTAGCATTATTTTACTAGAATCATAGGGGTTGCAAAGTCCCATTTCAGCAAAAGCATAGGGGTTGTTAAACTCCCCCAACTACCACATTTATATAAATAAATACTAGGGAAACCTTGTTTTAGGGTTCTTAGGGGTTGCAGTGGGCATCATAGGGGTTGCAAAAAAATCATAGGGGTCTCAACCGCAACCCCTGGCTACCCCTAAATGACGCCCCTGACTTAATGACATCACAGTTCAGCTATAGAGCATTCTAATCAGAGCAGTAATGTCCAAATAAACAATTAAGAGCTCCAAAAAGCAAACAAAAAAGAGCTACTTAGCCAGGATTACATTATAAATCTGCTGTACACGTCAGATACACAAAGGTCCAACTCAGAATATGCCATTTATTTTCATTTATGAAGTGGCAGGACCTTCACAACTCACTTGAGCCTTCACCACTTGTAGGTTACAATCCCATCCCTTCACCCATGAAGGCACAGGGGCCCGGATATTCAGAAGGGTTGTGCATGTTGCAACAGTGCTGCACCATGAGCAACCCACTGATGCACCCCGGCACGATATTCAAACGGGGATTGTGCTTGGCACAAATCCTGATGCACCAGAGCACATCAGTAATGTATGCGCGCGAGGTGGGGGGTGCCATGACACTCTGCACACCCTATATTCAGCCTGGGATGTGCAGAGTCCATGCATGCAACCCCTCCTGCACTGCACACAGGTGAGCCAAAAAAAAAAGACAGCTGGCCACCCTGGTGAGCTGCCATATTACAGGTGTGTCCGGCAGCTGCCACCTGAAAGCCCAGCTGCACCTTAGTGGCAGCGCCCCCCATGCTCAGCGGGCATCTGTTGAAATAAAAGCAGTCCTATATCCCTGGTGGTCCAGTGGACGCTTGCAGCCTGATCGCGGGCATATGTTGAATTAAAGTAGCGTCCTATATCCCTGGTGGTCCAGTGGACCACTCGCAGCCCGACTGCAGGCTTCAGTATGAAAATCGTCCAATATCCCTGGTGGTCCAGCGGTACCCCCCCACCCACCCTGGGCCCCACCGCCCGCTCCCCCTCCTGGGTCCAGCGGTGGCGGCACACCCTGCCTGCCGCCCGCCGCCCGCTGACTGACACTGTGCGGTGGGACTGTCGCCCATTGGTCCACAGTGTGAGCCAATGGGCGTGCAACTCCAATACTACACAGTCCAGATATTGAATGGATCATTCACATATCTGGACTGTGTAAACCCTGATATGTTCGCCCATTGGCTCACGCTGTGGACCAATGGGCATACAGCCCCGATGGTGGCGGGGCAGCAGGCGGGTGGGTGCCGCCTGCTGCTGATGGGGGAGAGCGGTGGGGCTCAGTGGGCGGGTGGGTAGGGGGTACCGCTGGACCACCAGGGATACTGGACATATTTTCATAACAAAGCCCGCGATTGGGCTGCAAGCAGTCCACTTGTCCACCAGAGATCTAGGATGGTATATTTACATACTGAAGCCCACGATCAGGCTGTGAGCGGTCCACTGGACCACCAGGGATATTGGAAGATTATTTAAATCTACATATGCCCACGATTGGGCAGTGGGGCACATTGCCGCGTCGTTGGTCCCCAACAGCTGCTGCCTGGCAGGGCGCCAGGCGCAAGTCCCCAGGGATCAGCGCACCTGCATGCAAATGGGACCATAATGACATGCAAATGGCCCCATTTGCGCTTTGCATACATTATGGCCCCATTTGCATGTGCACTGTTGAATATCGCAGTTGTTCCACATAGCGCAACGGAACTTGCACTAGTGCATCCCCCTGCTCCACTCTGGCCACTTGCGCTGGCGCAGTGCCACTGCACCATGTGCACTGCGGGTGGCCAGGGTGCGATATTCAACAATGCTGTGCCATGGCGCAGCTCCATTGAATATCACCCTGTCAACTCCCCTGCGCAGCCATGTTGTGCTGCGCCCAGGCTTGCGCCACAGCCTGGTGCAGTCTGAATATCTGTACCATGGTGTACATGCTATGTAGTGAGTTAGGCCACTGCATATCTCCTATTTATCCCTCAGGTGTCTGTTACTAAATTCAGTCGTGCCAGCAAGGGTGCAACACAGTAATGCTGCAGTGTATCACAAAATGCTGCACGATACTGCAAGGAACAGTGTAATTCAATGGTAATTAAGTCCCTTTGTCATGCAAAGTAGTATTGGAAGGCAGTAGAACATAGTGGTTAAGAGCATTTAGCTGCAAATCTGGAGACCTAGGTTTGAATCCCATCAGCTCCCAATTGCATATGGTGTGACCCTGAGCAAGTCACATAACTTCCTTGTGCTCCCAGGTCACACCTGGAAACAAGCTCTGGCTTAGTATGCCTTTGCTGGTTAAACAATTTCCCCTTTCCCTTTCATGTAGTATTTTGTGACATGTCACTCCAAGTTACTACATTGCATTCATTTAAATTGGAAGCAACTTATCCAGCCTGTCACTAAAAATGCTGTACTTGGATCTGGCTTTCAGCATTGCTCTTTGTGCCAGAGTGTTCACTGTGTTTATTTATAGTACTGTATATGGGAGACCGTGATTCTTAATGGAATTCAACGACTTCCTAGGCTTGTTGTACTCTAGTAGTGACGTCAAACTGCTGGTGTACCATCTTGAGTATGTCACTACGTGGGTACAACAACATGGAATGCCCTCACACTCATCTGACCCCAACAACCATGCTGATTACTCATTTGTTTTTCCTTTGTCAGTTTCTTCTGACAGTTCTGAGGAGAAAAAACGAGCGACTGGCAATGGCTTCTGCTGCGTTTTAGAAACCAGACTACCTAGAACGGCACCAGTTCATACATGATCAGCAGAATCCCTGCAGTTTTTTTTTTCTTCATTTCTATGAGTTTAATGGAAACCCACTGAATCACTCGGCAGCCAGCAAATGCCCATACAAGCAAGTGTGTAACCAGAAACTCTGCTCGCTCTCAAGGCCTACTTGGTTATTCACCCTACAGAAATGCTGTATTGTTGTTGCAGTTGCCCATATACTACAAAAGACAATGGATAGACAACAGTAAACAACAAGGCTCAGTTCACTTCGAGGTTGTCATGACAAATCGCAGACCTCCTGAGGTCTAGTTGGTTGTCATGACAGCCTCTGAAAGTGAACACAGTGCTGTTGTTCACTGCTGCCCATCCATTGTCCTCTATATGTACAGGAAGGCCGTGAAGAACAAGTGTCCATTTTCAAGGGCAACCCAAGTCGGTGCAAGTAAAACAGTGAAACAGCCATCATCACACAGACATACAGAGTCATGTGGAAATACATCATTTATTATGGCCAGCACTCTTTTGCGGTCAGCATCTATTCTGCAGTTACTACGAACTGCCTCAGCCATAGACAGATCTGTCTCTAGCTCACTTAAGGTTTGATACAAGCATTTATTTTTGTAGGTACTATGAGCCATTAGTTGGCCCCTATGGAGGCAGTATAGCGTAGTGGTTAAGAGCACTGAGCTGCAAACCTGGAGACCTGGGTTTGAATCCCATCAGCTCCAACTTACATACTGTGCAACCCTGACAAGTCACTTAACTTCCATGTGCTCCAAGGTCGCATCTGCTTCAGTGTGCCTTTCCTGGTTAAACTATTCCCCCTTTCCTAAGGAAAGCCTACAATGTATCCCATACTATGATAGAAAGGGAGTCAATTAGGAAATTAATGCTCCTAACTAAAATGATTTGACTCTGTAACATCTACTGTATATAATTCCTTTTTTTCTCTCAACAGGGAAAGGTCCACCAATGATCCCTATCCAATAAGCCCTCTTTTTCAGAGCAAAAGAAGGGAGTGCATGGACAAGATATTTCTTTCATCCCCTAAGACATATCTAATAAGTTAGTGAATATTTCTAAAAATGTAAGAGAAATCAATTCAAGGCTATGTGCTGTGTACATGGGAATAGTGAGAGTATTTTTCCAAGTCTGGATGATGGTGTTGAAATGGATTTATAAGGATCAAATCCACCATGAAGTTCTTGAGCATAGTCAATGCCATGTTCTTTCTTTTTGTCAGGCCCAAACGGCCATCAGTTAAAGTTTAATGCAAAGTGAGGGTCCAAAGCCACTAAATATGGTGCCACAAATTGAGGCAGTGTTACAAAATTCTGTAAAAAAATAAAAAAAAAGGAGGCACCTATACAATTTGTGACGTATATATTTGTAAGGGTAAAATGCGGATTCCCTTGTTTAACTTTAGTAATTATAAATTTACCATTAGTAATATTATCTTCATTGCACAATGAAAAGCTAGCTCAAATAGCAACACCATTGGAAGTAGGTGTATATGGGGACTGAACTTCCTTACCTCCATGTACGTTTCTAAAATATTTGAAGTCTTTATCTAGAAAGCGTTTCCTGAAAAAGTACTTACTCTTCATGGAGTTTTAAGAAAATGTATTTTCTGACTTATTCTGTCTCTTGCTCCCTTAACATCTCAAGGGGTAATCCAAGAATGCCTAGGATGATATCTGTTACTTCTGTCCAATTGTGTTGGCATTCCTGTGCCATTCTCATTGTTCTCAGTCAGAGTTTAATGGTAACCCTTCTGAAGGGCATCACAAACACTTGCAGGTACTGTGGTTACAGAAACGGTGCAGGAGAATCAGTGTATTTATCAAGGCTAATACGTAGAGCCCTGGCCCACTTACATGATGAAGACCTTCCAGTACCAGTCAAAAGGAGGTGAAATTAGCTGGTTTGCATGTAATCATCTGCAAACTTTTAGTAAAGTGCACTCAAAAAAAAAAAAAAAAAAAAAGTTGTTTAAATAGCTAGTGGAACCACAGACAGACCGATAGGAAAATTATGCAAACTTTAAGAATGGCAGTTTTAACTTTTTATTTTGCCATGGATGTGTGGAACAATTCTCAACCTGACAGTTCTCCCCACTACATCATCAGCATTGTGAGCTCACCAACAGTGAAATCACAGGCAACTGAACTGGCAGCTAAGAGTGGCCATTCCTAAGGAACTGTCAAGTCACAGTCAGTGAGGTCACAAATACTGAATATATAATGGGGGGACAGAGCTAGATATGTCAGCTACCAGGCAGAGTGCTGTTCCATACAATCACACTTACTAACATCAGGTAAACAATCTTCTAATTAAAGGGAAAAGAGAAAGTACCTCAGATATAGGACATAACGCTTGACCACTTTTAAAAACTAAATTAGTTTTAGGCAATACACCAGCTCTTTAAATACTAACGTGCAAATTTATTTAAATGTGGCATTCTGAACCCCAATACCCAAAAATCTAATGCAAAACATTTTGAAGGAGGCTGGCAAAGCAATTTCTGCTAAAATGCCCATTTTTTTTTCCTTAAGCACTTTGATATGTTCATTATAGCAGGCCTCAGCTATGTGTGTGTCAGGTTAATTTCACTGCAGTTTTGACTAGATTTAAATAATAGTGCTCTTACACAAGTACATACCAGGACGCAAACACCAGTATGAAAAAGGATCATCTTTGGAAGATAAGCCACAGTTACAGGTAAGAATTCTTCATTACTTCCCAGTTGTTTTCAGAAGCAATTTTGAAATGCTGACATTGAACTAAAACTCTCAATGGAGACGACGACGACGACGACGACGACGACGACCACCGATGTTATCACATTAATCACAGTGCCCTCTCATACAGAGAGAGAGACAGAGACACACACACACCTCCTCACATGTGGACCTTCATGCTACCTCAGTGTGCCTCAAATCTTCAGAATACCACACTTTTTACCACAAGATCCCTAAACCTGTCCTAAACTATCCTACCTGTCGATATGTAGGTGAGAAAGACCACAAATAAGTTTGCATTTGGGTAGGGCACCTGGTTTTCTGCACGGGCAAACATTTTTGTCTGCCTCAAAACCCCTGGAAATCTTGCCACACTGCCCCTTCCCAGAGAAGTGGGTCTGTTTTCCATAGAGGCAGAAACTGGCTTCAGGAGGGCACAGCAGCCACATAATTGGGGGAGAAACCTGTCCGTCTTTCTAGCTGAGGGCGTGCCTCCATTCCCCGATTCTCCAATAGGCATCCTAAGGCTGATAACTTCCTCAGAGGAAAAGACATGGGGATGAAGGGTAAATATTTCTGGACACATTTTAGTTTTTATTTCCCATATTTTCTGTATTAAGCTTTTTGGGGGTTTTTTTGGTAACCAGGTAAGACTCGCTGGGCACAAGGCCCATTTACAGGGGTGACTGAGGAGTACAGGGAGGTTAAGTGACTTGCTCAGGGCCACACAGTATGCAAGTAGAAGGTTATTCACGCCCTTCTTGAACCCTCTATCCAGTCTACCTTGTCATCCTCCCACTAGGAAACTTGCCCATCTCTGATCCAACTTAGGTCATCAAAACCTTTAACAATTTCTTCACTTCCAGTGCTCTCTCCCTACTGCCTCCTCCCCACCCTTCTCCCACTCCTGCAAATGCCTGGTCTCTCACCAAATGTCCTCCATCCCCACACCCACAGCCTCCAGAATCTCTTTCTCCCCAGTGTCCACAGAGACCACCCTCGTGGTGTCCCCCCTCTCAATTCCTTTATGCAGCACAGCCTAAATGGTCTGGATACTAAGTTTCTCCATTTCTTTATACTACCCATTGCTGCCCTTCTTGTCTGCCTCTTCAAATCATTATTTTCCAACTTGGCTCTGTCACCCACGTATGGCAGCAGGCTAAAGTACTCCCCTCTTCAAAGGGGGTGGCTCTTCTTCCCCAAGTAATTACCTGCCCAACTCACTCCTCCCTGCCCTTGCTAAGGTGCAGCTACCTTGACTCTTTCTTTCCTCTCCTCTTTTCAATCTGTGTTCCAAACACCACTCCACTATCTCTCCCCCCCCCTACGAATCACTGACTGTGGTGAAAGGCATGGACCAGGGCAGCCAATGTCATAGATCTAGCAAAGGTCTGATACTGTGACCTACCAGCTTCTCTTGGATATGTTAGATGCTGTGGGTAAATCAGACCTGGCAGTTGGGTGGTTCTGCTCTTACCTCTCAACCTCTTGCCTCCTGAATCAGGGACAATACTAAAAAAAAAAAAAAAAAAAGAAAGAAATCAGGGACAAAGACCCAAAATCAGGGATACATCTTCAGAACTGCTACTATTCATTCAGAATGCTGATGGAATAGAGGATTTGTGTTAAGGTGCATTTTCTGAAGAACAACAAGTCTGAATCTTTAATGTTTGACATGATTTTGTGATTTTAATCCCCACTCTTCTATCACAAAAACACAAATTTTACGAGGGACAGAGGAAAATTCTGAGGCAAAATCAGGGACATCCCTGAAAATCAGCGACAGTTGAGAGGTATCATTGGTACAAGTTGGTGATTCCCCATCCACCCACCTGCCCATGATATCTGGTGTCCCTCAGGCTCCGTCATTGGCCCAATCCTTTTTGCCATCTTCTTAAACGATCTCCCCTGCATTGTGTCCCTTCCCACATACGCATGTATGTAGATATAGTTTTATTGGTTTCAGGTGTTCAATCCTCGAGCTGGAATCACTCCAGCATGACCCTGACAATGTTCAACACTGGTTCTGCTCAAAGCAGCTCTCACTAAATGCCAAAAAATGGACTCTCTCGCCGACATTTGGCACAAGACACATATTAACAAGGCTCCAACATACACCTGTCATCAAAACTCAGGACCGTAACCAGCTTGAACAGGTACCCCCCCCTCCTTCAAGTATTTAGGGGTGTGGCTGTATCAGAACCTCTACCTTTTCATCTACATCAACACCATGCAGAAGAAAAGGTAAGGTAATTTGTAAAGCTCTGGCCACCGTACAGAACAGAAATTAAAAATCTGAAAAAACACAGTAAGATAAAATAGGTCAGGATACAGGTGGAAAAGACAACAGCCCAAAGCCTAGTTCTTGACAGTCCCAAATGCCAAATAGAATAAGTGGGTTTTTAACAAACCCTTACAACAGCCCAGTGATGGGGCCAATATAATGATAGCAGGAAGCTAGTTCCACAGGATAGGCACGGCAATGCAAGAGGGTCTTATCCCCTGATCATTTCACACGGGAACATAGCACCACAGAGGAATGAAGGGGGGCAGAGGAGGGTGTATTCAATCAGAAGACCTTTCAGGAAACCTGGGCCCAACTCGAGGAGGGCTCTGCAGATTAAACTTATCTTGAAGCTGATGTGGCACTTCACTGACAGCCATTGCAGTTCTCGCAAAACCCGTGTGATATGCCCAGACCAGAGGTCACTGCAGTCAGCTAGGCTGCTGACTTCTGAATAAGCTGCAAATGACATACCAGCCCCTCAGATAGCCCTATGTAAAGAGCATTGCAATAATCCATCTGGAAGCAGACAAAAACATGCAGTAGTGTTTCCGAGTCTGAGGGTGCCAGATAGGTTTGAATTCAGGTGATATTAAGCAAATAGCAAAAGCCACTGCAGAAAATGGATGACATGTGATGTTCTAGTGTCAATCCGCTGTCCACAATGATACCCAGATTTCTTACCTTAGCTGCTCGTAGTGTAGTGCTATTTAACAATGGCAGTAGGGACTATCACTATTCATTGCTGCCCCCACATGGCCTGGTTTCACCAGTAACACCTCTGTCTTTGATGAATTTAGTCTGAGTCAGTTTGAGGTCATGCAATCTTGGATTTCAGTGAGACACTCATCTAGCATGGCTACCACGATGACCCTGTCAGATGCACATGACAGGTACATCTGGGCATCATCTGCATTGCAGTGAAAACCCAGACCATCCACCTGATGATTTCTACCCCCCTTAAAACACCAACAAATATCATAGGAGGTAAAATGGACCATAAGGCATTCCACAGCAGAGAGCAGCAGCCTTCAAGAGGTTACCGCACTCTGCCACCTGCTGTACTCTGTCAGACAAGCAGGACTCAAACCACCATAACACTATACCATGAGTCCTACATAGTGCTTCAAATGGGTCAACAGCACACCATGATCCACCATGTTAAATGCCAAGGAGAGCTCCAACAGTGCCAAGATGGAACACTGACTTATCTCTCGCCAGGAGAAGATCATTTAACACCATAATTAGTGCAGTCTCCATGTTATACATGTTATCTAAAACCAGGGAGGTAGTAAGGAGGTGAAGGAGAAATACCAATATGTCAGCCTCATGTCAGTGGTGGGGAAGGTAATCGGGGCATTAATCAAGGAGAGGGTGGTGGATTACCTGGAGGACAGTGGCTTATAGGACAGCAGACAGCATGGCTTCACGAAAGGGAAGTCTTGCCAGACAAACCTAATTCAGTTCTTCGATTGAGTGACTCAGGTGATTGACGGGGGTGGATGTGGCCTATCTAGACTTCAGTAAGGCCTTTGACATTGCCCCCCATAGAAAGCTGGTGAGCAAGATGGAAAGCCTGGGGTTGGGTGGGAAAATTAGCTGAGTGGAGGCCTGGCTGTCAGGAAGACCTCAGAGGGTGGTGCTAAATGGGGTGCACTCCAGGACAGCGAGGATGAAGAGTGGAGTGCAACAGGGGTCAGTTTTGGGTCGGTTTCTCTTCAACATCTACATCAGTGATATTGCTGAGGGTGTGAGGGGGGAAGGTGTGCCTAGTTGCTGATGATATAAAAATATGCAATAGGGTGGACACCCCAGGAGAGGTGGAAGACATGAGGGAGGAAATAGACATTTTAAAAATGGTCTGGGACATGGCAGCTGAAATTTAAATGCCAAGAAGTACGCTGTGATGCACTTGGGGAGTAGGAACTGAAGAGCAGGGTACACCCTAGGTGGGGAGGAAATTAAAGTAACATAACAAGAGAGGGATCTGGGGATCATAGTCTCCTGGAACCTTAAAGTAGGAATCCAATGTAGCAGGGCAGCGGGAAAGGCCAATGGAATGTTGGCATGCATAGGCAGGGGCATTACTAGCAGAAAGAGGGAGGTACTAATGCCCCTTTACAAAGCCATGGTGAAGCCGCACCTAGAGTATGGGGTTCAGTTCTGGAGGCCACATCTGCACAGGATATAGATGCATTGGAGAGGGTTCAGAGAAGGGCAGCCAAGATGATGCAGGGAAAGTCATACAAGCAGAGGTGTAAGGAGCTGGATCTGTACATGCTGGAGACAAGGAGGGAAAGGGGAGACATGACATTTTTAAATATGTAAAGGGTCTCAAAGTGGGAGAAGAGGGTTTACTTAAGAGGAAGGAAGGGTCAAAACTAGAAGGCACAGCCTCAGACTGAAAGAAAAAGATACAGGGGCAATGTGAGAGGGCGTTTCTTCAAGGAGAGGCCAGTGGAGCCCTGGAACAGACTACTAGACTGAGTGGTGGGGGCTAAATCGGTGGAAGAATTCAAGAGGGCACGGGACAAGCATATGGGGCTGAGTATTGGGGGGGGTGGGGGAGACCGATTAGATGGGCTGGTATGGTCCTTTTCCGCCATCAAGCTTCTGTGATTCTGGCCCAAATGGTTCAAAGGTCTTGTAACATTCCCACGCATCCTACAACTGTGCTGCTACTGTCTTCCCAATTACTTTCCCTAAAATTGGGATGTGGGAGACAGGCCTGTAATTTGTCAGATCCACAGGGCCCAACAATGACTTTCAGCAGGGATTTCACCATTGCTCTTTTCTGTTCAGTGGGGAAAACGCCCTCCTGAACTAAACACCTGATCATGTCGGTGATTAGTGGAACATGAGAGCCAGCAACTTGAGAACATATCCATTTGCCTATGGAAGTGCAGGGCCCTTTTGAAAGCATGTATTTTGGTACAGGATCCCTTGATCTGACAATTTTGGTGACATGGTTCAGTGGTGTTTTTTGGGGTAAAGATGGGTAAACAAATTTGAAAATAAAGAACTTTTTTTCCAAAATAAAAGGGCAAGCCACGTGCCACTACCTCTAATGTGCACAGAGTAGTCAGAGCACATGAATTGCACTTACCAGGTCTCTGAAGCCAACAGTGAAGGTGCCATTGCTTTACTCGCATGGCCAGTGGTCAGGAATACATTTCCACTCTGGTATGGTCCCTCTCCCTCCCAACACCCCCTAAAGGTGCATGTCCACTCATTGTTTGTTCCCATTTGTTTTACTGGCAGTCAGGAGCTCAGTCCCACCACTGACATTGCTGCTGCTGTGTGGTCTGTCTCCCCCGCCACCAGTACATAAAACCCCATCCAACCACACACTGGTATTCCCTCCTGCTCCCATTCCTCGGCTTTCAAAAAGGATATTTGGTCCCTCAGTGGCGACTGACATAGCCCTCCTCCCTCCCCTTGATCAGCCACAGTCTACTGCAGGAAACCATGTAAATCGGAGGACAAGTCAAAACCACATTTCTGGTAGGATTAAAAAATGTTACCACTTATGTGGTCCTGAGGAGGTATAACTTGCCGCTATTGAAATTCTGGTGAAAAAATATTTTTTAAATGTTAATATTAGGAGTACAAGAAAACTGAGGTGGCAAAAAGTCTGTACACATGTGCAATTCACATTTTCTCCAGACTTTTTTTTTTTTTTGCATCTTTTTTTGACAAGATGTGAAAGAACCAAGTCCAAAGAAAGCAGATTGCATTTGCACATAGATAACATTTTTTCTACCACAACTTGAAGGTAGCTACAGGCATGGGATACTATCCATCTCAAAAAGAATATTTATTGCAAAAAAAAAAAAAAACCCACTGTACTATCTGGCTAGCTTTGCCATCTAGTTTGGTAACTTATCCATGAAAAATGTATACAAAACTTCATCAAGATGTTCTGACAGATTGTGTTAACATACAGTAAATGGCAGTGATGAGGTCAGATGGGGCAATCAGCTGGTTTTGAAACAATGACATACTTGGTCACCTAGAGGGTGTTGGAGTCTCCGAGATGGATTATTCTCAGCGACTTCAAGACCTGAGTGGACAATGTGACATCCCCCGGGGCCAGAGATCTCTTGCCAAGTATGGGGGCTCTGGGCCCAACCCCGCTTTCCACATCTGGGCCCCACCAATCCAGCCATGCTTGATCTGGTGTTCTCACTGGGTTCAAAATTGATACTTTCAAGCTCGATTGGGTAGTTTGGTCCAATCATTACACTGCTGAATTCAGCTTCACAGCCCCGTCCCATCCTCTGGAAATGGTTCAGTTTCACTCTTAGAGGTGTTCAACCAGAGGGACTATTGGCGGAACGAACATTTAGGTCTGTGTTGGAGCTTGCGCCAGCGGCAAAGAGAACACAGTCACGGCCTATAATAGTACTGTTGCTGAGACTCGGGGACCATCTGGCGTCGATCCATGTACGCCCTCTTGCCTCACACCTTGGCTCCCCCTGGTTTGATGGGGAGATAAGGAAGTTGAAGACCATGGGGCAGAAGTTGGAGAGGCATTGGAGGAAGACTGGATCTCTCAAGGACAAACTGGTTCTGATATCTCATTACCATGAATATCAGAAGGCAATCATCCAGAAAAAGGCAGCTTTTATGTCTAGAGTGATTGCAGCAGAGGAGAAAAAACGACCAGCTCAGCTCTTCCAGGTTGTGGACAGGCTGTTACATCCGGCCTGTCTGGAGCCCGTTAGAGCTTTTTCAACTCACCATTGTGAGGAGTTTGTTCGATTCTTCTCGGACAATGTCCTCTGCCAGATCCGGGATCACCTCTAGCGGAATTCAAGCCTCCAGCAGTAGTACGTCTCGGATGAGTGATCGCACTTGGCCACCCTCGGGTGAGTTCCGGCCAGTGACGGTGCAGGAGGTCTGTGGGATCATCCGCGGGCTAAAACTAACGGGTACAACGTGGCTACTCGTTGGCTGCGTCGTGGCCCTTGGACCAGTCTTTGCTGGGATAGTCAGGAGTTCTTTATTGACTGGAGTCTTTCCAGAGACTTTGAAGCAGGCTCTGGTTAGGCCTCTACTCCCAAAAAAAAAAAAAACAAAAACAACACACACCATTGCATGATCCAGACATCCTGGCAAATTACCAACCCATCTCAAACCTTCCTTTTCTAGTGAAGGTTCTTGAGAAGGTGGTAGTAGAACAGCTCGAGGAGCATCTCACATACTTCCAGATTTATGAATCTCTCCAGTCCTGTTTTTGGGCCATGCACAGTACAGAGACAGAGCTGGTCAAGGTGTTGAATGACCTGCTCAGGGTGAGAGATCAAGGAGTGTACAATTCTTATTCTCCTTGATCTCTCCTCAGCATTTGGTACTGCAGAGCATGGGGTGTTGCTGGACAGTCTGAGGGAGTATGTAGGACTCACCGGCAAGGTCATCAGCTGGTTTGAGTCCTTTCTCCGGGACAGGTCTCATAGGGTAGTTTTGGGGAATTGTTTCTCCGATCCTAGGGACCTGCCCTGTGGAGTTCCCCAAGGTTCTGTCCTCTCCTCCATGCTGTTCGCAGTATACATGCTACTTCAGGCGAGGTCATAAGACAGGCCAACTTTTCATTGTTACGCTGATGATACTCAGCTCTACCAGTCTTTCTCTCCTGATAGTCCGGACGCTGTCGGTGTACTGAAAAAAGTGCTTGGCTGAGATCCGGGCTTGAACGGCGTCAAACTGGCTGGGACTAAACCCTGGGAAGACAGAGGTACTGGTAGTAGAGCCGAGTTGAAGGGTGGGTTTGGGAACCTCCGGTGATAGACTGGGCTTTTTTATTGGCCCAACGGAACTGGAGGTATCAATAAGGGTGAAAAATCTGGGCGTTGTGTTTGACAACAAGCTGACATTTGATACTCAGGTGTTGGCTGTTGTCCAGACCAGCTTTTACCATCTCCAGAACATCACCTGGATTAAGCTCTTTGTCCCGCCCGAAGAATTGACCATGCTGGTATATGCATTTATGACCTCGAGACTGGACTACTGTAATGCCCTCTACCTTGAGGTCGGAAGTGGCATGTTACGTCGCCTGCAACTTTTGCAAAACACAGCAGCACGAATGCTAACTAACTGGTCATCTAGATTTAACCATATTACCCCTGTGCTGTGCAAGCTGCACTGGCTGCCAGTACGCTGGTGTATCACCTTCAAGATAGGTACTCTTAACCTACAAGACCCTACACAGTTTGGGTTAGAGCTATCTGAAGGATCTCCTGCACCCCTTCGTCCCATCTCGGTCTCAGAGATCAGCCTCCAGTGCCCTCCTGGAGATCCCCAGAGTGAGGCTGAAGAGCTCTGGTGACCAGGCATTTGAGGTTGCTGCTCCAATTCTTTGGAACTCTCTGCCCGGTCATCTCTGGAAGGCACCATCATTGGAAATATTTAAACTGAAAACTTTATTTAGGACAGCCCTTTTCTGGGCCAGAGGTAGATGTTTTAACTGTCCGAGATGGAGAACTGCCTTGGTTGCTTTAGGTTTTGATTTTAATTCTTGTCATCTTTTAATGTCAATTTGTTTAGTTTCACTGTCTCCACCTTACTGTTTCATGTTTATATTTTAATTGCTTTGTATGGGTGCCATGGGCCTTTGGAGAAGGGTGCCCTAAATAAAAAAATCATCTTCTTCTCCTTCTACTACTGAATATATAAAAAGACTGACAGTCCAAGCCAAACAAATAAAAACCATGAACGTTAAACGCAATTTCCATATTGTTTAAATCTAAACATTTTATCTTATTTGGTACATCTTTATATCAAGATTAAAAACTGGTCACCTCTCTGCCCGAGGCAGTTTTTTTATAATCATTGTGACAGTCCTGATTGCTCGTAATATGGGTCCCAATATCAGAAAATGAATGTTCATAAATTATACAACACTGACTTCAAGCTTTTGCACCAATCTATTTAACTTCTATACATAAAAGGAAGGGGTTGAACTAGTTCATAAAAGTTACTCACCCTTTGGGCTTGTGGCTTTATGGCCTGTTCAACCCTCAATGGAATTATTTCCTTATATACTGTACCACATGTTGCCATCATTTAGGGAAAGGGGAAGGGAAACTGTTTAACCAGGAAAGGCACACTAAGCCGGAGCTTGTTTCCAGGTGTGACCTGGGAACACCAGGAAGTTAAGGGACTTCTCAAGGTCACTCAGTATGCAAGTAGGGGCAGATGGGATTCAAACCCAGGCCTCCAGGTTTACAGTATATATTTTATACAAGTGTGGTAGCACCCATATATTAGGGTTATGCTGGGGTTTAATTAAAAGATGGCCATTTTCAGAGCCTTATATATTAGCTGTCATAGACCTTAGGATTGCGAAATTTGGTATGTTCCTTCTCTGTCCTAGGGTTCCATAACCCCATCAAATTTTATGAAGATTTCTTTAGTAGTTTGAAATATATGGGACTAAAATTACACTTTCTTGCCCAATTTGCTACCTCAATTTTTGTGCTCAGATAGCTGAACACAGTAAAGAGTTGCTGTATGAAACTTACAGATTTTGTAGGCATCATATGGGAGTACGTCCTTTGGGGTTTTTTGAAAAGATAATTAAAATTACTTACAGTTAATTGTTCACATATACATGTTAAAAAAAAAACTCTCCAAGAAAAATAACTAGAACTACACAAACTTTTCATGTTAAAAGTTCAACATGAACAAAAAACTTTAATGTAAGATAACTATCATTTGGTAAACGTTAAGCGTAACAATGTAGTATTTGTGAGGAAGGGTTAGTATGAGTTACATATGTTTTAAAACAACTAACAGTAATTAGTTATCTTTGATTAAAAATGAAAGTATTTACAAAGGAATCCTTCATGACTTATTTTTTTCTGTAAAATCTACATATAGCACGAATACGGAATACCAGTTTTTAAAATATT